>CAWUFW010022571.1:0-92505 GCA_963921515.1 Calotriton arnoldi
CCAGGCAGGCGCAGCATCGGACACTGTAACACGAATAGTTGCACCTGCGTGTACTAATTAACCGCTGGTGCAGTGCATCCCGCTTTTCCTGTGAGATGGAACACAGTTAAATACGCACCTTCCCTTCCATTCCGACATCGGGGGAAGGAGCAGGCGCATGTAGGTTTATGGCAAGGAACGCACCTTGAGACAGTAAGAGAATGAATGATTGAAGGGAGTTTCTCCCTGGCTATTGCTGAACGCAAGTAAGTACGTGATGGCCTAACTCGTACTTTCTATATATATAACAAAATTACTACCCATAGAGTGTGACTACAGGAGTCCCTAAACCCTTCTTCCATGTGGCATTGAAGGCCCTACATTGGGGTATGGTTGTGAATTGGTCTCACAATTCAGTAAAGAAATGCTTTTACGATTGACTCATGTATGCAGTGTCACACCATCACATTAGCATGCAATGCTGCATGCTTACGTATCATATAACGTTACTTATGCCCCCCCCTTTTTTTTAATTAAGGCACTTTAAATAATCATCGACCTTGACTGGTAGGTCGCTCCCCCACCACACAGCTCCGTCTGTGTGCCCTGCTGCTGCCCCTGATTGTGCTCATTTTTTCCTTTCTGTGCCCCCTTGCTGCCCCTGATTGTGCTCGTTTTTTCCTTCCTGTGCCCCCTTGCTGCCCCTGATTGTGCCTCGTTTTTTCCTTTCTGTGCCCCCTTGCTGCCCCTGATTGTGCTCGTTTTTTCCTTTGTGCCCCCTTGCTGCCCCTGATTGTGCTCGTTTTTCCTTTCTGTGCCCCTTTGCTGCCCCTGATTGTGATCGTTTTTTCCTTTCTGTGCCCCCTTGCTGCCCCTGATTGTGATCGTTTTTTTCCTTTCTGTGCCCCCTTGCTGCCCCTGATTGTGCTCGTTTTTTCCTTTGTGCCCCCTTGCTGCCCCTGATTGTGATCGTTTTTTCCTTTCTGTGCACCCTTGCTGCCCCTGATTGTGATCGTTTTTCCTTTCTGTGCCCCCTTGCTGCCCCTGATTGTGCTCGTTTTTTCCTTTCTGTGCCCCCTTGCTGCCCCTGATTGTGCTCGTTTTTTCCTTTCTGTGCCCCCTTGCTGCCCCTGATTGTGCTCGTTTTTTCCTTTCTGTGCCCCCTTGCTGCCCCTGATTGTGATCGTTTTTTCCTTTCTGTGCCCCCTTGCTGCCCCTGATTGTGATCGTTTTTTTTTCCTTTCTGTGCCCCCTTGCTGCCCCTGATTGTGATCGTTTTTCCTTTCTGTGCCCCCTTGCTGCCCCTGATTGTGATCGTTTTTTTCCTTTCTGTGCCCCCTTGCTGCCCCTGATTGTGATCGTTTTTCCTTTCTGTGCCCCCTTGCTGCCCCTGATTGTGCTCGTTTTTTCCTTTCTGTGCCCCCTTGCTGCCCCTGATTGTGCTCGCTTTTTCCTTTCTGTGCCCCCTTGCTGCCCCTGATTGTGCTCGTTTTTTCCTTTCTGTGCCCCCTTGCTGCCCCTGATTGTGATCGTTTTTTCCTTTCTGTGCCCCCTTGCTGCCCCTGATTGTGATCGTTTTTCCTTTCTGTGCCCCCTTGCTGCCCGTGATTGTGATCGTTTTTTCCTTTGTGTTCCTGTTTCCCGCCGCTGCGCCCCTGCGGCCCCGCCCCCTCACTGCCCATTCGCTGCCCCATTCCCTGCTCCTCCCTCCCACCTCCCCATTTATGGCGGCCGCCGCGCGGCCGCGCAGCGGACGTGCGCAGCGGGCGCGTTGCTGGCGCGCCAAAGGCGCGCCTAGGGCAAGCCCGTCTGCGCCCGTCCGCGCCGTGGCCGCGCCCAGCACCAGACCCCCTGGTCCGGGCATCCCCCGCGCCCGCCACATCAACAGACGCCGATACGACGCCAGCACCCTCCACGCACTCAACCCCGGAAAAGATCACGCCTGCTACCAGGCCACCCCGAAGCGCACCCAAGGGCCCTTCACCTGCCGGAACTGCAGCTTCGCCAGCACCCGCCCCGCCAAACCACCGCCCAGGAAAGAACCCAACTACCTCAGATGCATCCTCCTCAACACCCGCTCCGCCCGCAAACACGCCATCGAACTCTGGGACCTTCTCGACTCAACCTCCCCAGACGTCGCATTCCTGACGGAGACCTGGCTGAATCCCGCTTCAGCCCCCGACATCGCCATTGCCATCCCGGACGGATACAAGATCACCCGCAGGGACCGCACCAACGGAGTCGGAGGAGGCATCGCCATCGTCCACAGGAACACCCTCAGAGTCTCAACCAACACCGACGACACCCTCAGCACCGCCGAACACATGCACTTCCAGATCCACACCGATCCCAACACCACCCTCAGAGGAACCCTCATCTACAGACCCCCGGACCCCGACCACAGTTCAGCGATTCCATCGCTGACTTCGTCAGCACACACGCCATCGCCTCCACGGACTACATCCTCCTCGGGGACCTGAACTTCCACCTCGAGAACAACAAGGACACCAACTCCACCACCCTGATCGACAACCTCGCCACCCTCGGACTTAGACAGCTCGTGACTACACCCACCCACGCCGCCGGCCACACGCTAGACTCCATCTTTTCCGCAAGCCCACACGTCTCCTTCAACCACACCTCCGAACCCCACTGGACTGACCACCACTGCATCCACTTCACCTACAGGAAGCCCACCACGCACCACCGCACCGAACAAATGCCTCGCCGCTGCTGGAGCAGAGTCACGGAAGACCAGCTAACCACAACCCTCGCCCTGAGCCCACCCGCCGAACCCTCCGACCCCGACACCGCCGCCCGCAACCTCAGACAGTGGATCAACGACTGCGCCAACACCCTCGCCCCGCTCAAGAATCCGCCCAACAGCCACACCAGCAAGAAAGCCACCTGGTTCACCGAAGACCTCCAGGCCTCCAAACGAACATGCCGAAAACTGGAGAAGATCTGGCTCCACGAACGGACAGCGGACAGCTACGCCGCCCACAAGAGCGCCACCCGCAATCACCATCACCTCATCAGATCCGCCAAAAGGGCCTCACTCAAAGACTGCCTAGTCAACAACGCACACAACAGCAAAGAGCTCTTCAACATCGTGAAGGAACTCTCCAACCCCAGCTCCAACACCAACGACATCCAGCCGTCGCAAGACCTGTGCGACTCACTGGCCACCTCCTTCCACCGCAAAATCGCCGACATCCACGACAGCTTCAACACCACGACCGCCCCGGCAACCACCGAGACCACTGCCCCCACAACCACCAACCGCCTGCTCTCCTGGACCAACATCAACGACGAGGACACCAGCGAGATCATGAACACCATCCACTCCGGTTCACCGCTAGACCCGTGCCCTCACCACATCTTCAACAAAGCCAGTACAGCCATCGCGCCCCATCTCCGGAAAATAATCAACATCTCCTTCGAGACAGCAACCTTCCCGGAAAGCTGGAAGCACGCCGAGATCACCGCCTTACTCAAGAAACCCAAGGCAGACCCCAAGGACCTCAAGAACTTCCGACCCATCTCTCTGCTCCCGTTCCCCGCGAAGGTCACCGAGAAAATCGTCAACAAACAACTGACCCGCTACCTCGAGGAGAACAACATCCTGGACCCTTCCCAGTCCGGCTTCCGCAGCAACCACAGCACCGAAACCGCCCTCATCGCCGCCACCGATGACATCAAGACCCTGCTAGACAACGGAGAAACAGCAGCCCTCATCCTCCTGGACCTATCAGCCGCCTTCGACACGGTCTGCCACCACACACTACGAACACGCCTTCACGACGCCGGGATCCAAGAGAAGGCCCTGGACTGGACCACATCCTTCCTTTCCGGCAGAACACAAAGCGTCCGCCTCGCCCCCTTCCGATCCAAGGCCACCAAGATCATCTGCGGCGTACCCCAAGGCTCCTCCCTCAGCCCAACGCTGTTCAACATCTACATGGCACCCCTCGCCCACGTCGTCCGACAGCACAACCTCAACATCATCTCCTACGCCGACGACACCCAGCTGATCCTCTCCCTCACCAAAGACCCTCACACCGCCAAAGCCCACCTCCACGAAGGAATGAAGGCCGTCGCCGAATGGATGAGGACCAGCCGCATGAAGCTGAACTCGGACAAGACGGAGGTCCTCATCCTTGGTTCCAACCCTTCAGCCTGGGACGACTCCTGGTGGCCAACATCACTGGGAACAGCCCCGCCACCCACCGACCACGTACGCAACCTAGGGGTCATCCTCGACCCCACCCTCTCCATGACTAAGCAGGTCAACGCCGTTTCCTCATCCTGCTTCAACATCCTCCGAATGCTCCGCAGGATCTTCAAGTGGATCCCCACCGAAACAAGAAAAACAGTCACCCAGGCCCTCGTCACCAGCAGGCTGGACTACGGAAACGCCCTCTACGCAGGAACGACGGCTAAGCTCCTGAGACGGCTGCAACGCATCCAGAACGCCTCTGCACGTCTTATCCTCGACATCCCCCGACGCAGCCACATCACACCCCACCTGAGAGACCTGCACTGGCTCCCTGTCAACAAGAGGATAACCTTCAAGCTCCTCACCCACGCACACAAAGCACTCCACAACTCCGGACCAGCCTACCTCAACAGACGACTCAGCTTCTTCACCCCCACCCGCCAGCTCCGCTCGACCAGCCTCGCCCTCGCCACAGTCCCCCGCATCCGGAAAACGACCGCCGGCGGCAGATCCTTCTCCCACCTCACCGCCAAGACCTGGAACACCCTCCCCACCAACCTCCGACAGACCCAAGACCTACTGGCCTTCAGAAGACTCCTCAAGACCTGGCTCTTCGATCAGTAGCAGCACCACCCCCCTCTTCCCCCAGCGCCTTGAGACCCTCGCGGGTATGTAGTGCGCTTTATAAGTGACATGATTGATTGATTGATTATTCACAGGTATCTATGAACCGAACTTTAGCTTAGAGGTAGACACAGGTCACCCTAACAACAAGGCAATAATTAGTGCAACATTGCCTCACCAGGAGCCCGTTTGCTCGTCCTGAAGAATGCCGCGGACTCAGTAGAGCCACTAAGCAGAAACATGTCGACGGCGGTAACAGTGGTGATGGGGTAGTAGTTCCCCTTATCCCCACATTCTCAATTTTTAATACCAAGTGGTATGTCCAATGAATAAATTAAATCCAGGATGCCACATTGTTTTTTAATTCACTATTCACACGGGCCCAAACTAACTTAGAAATGCCTCTCTGTCTTCAGCTGTAGGCCCGCTCTCCATCAAACCGGGTTTTTGGAGAGCGAGGGTTGTCGTATGATGAAACATGACACCTGGTGGTGAGTGAGGACAACCCGTTACATTTTTTTGTATGCCCAGCACTCCTAAAAAGGAGTGCTAAGAGGGACACGGTGATGTAGCATAACTGAATATAATTCTCAAGTAGCTAAATTTGTGTTGGAGGCCAGCTCACCCTGGAGACCCCGTAGCCTCTAGTTCACTCCCCTGGATACCTCTGGGGGCATCTGTTGATATATTATCTGATTGGTTAACATTCCACACTATCCAAAAAAAAAGCCCACCCTTTATAGAGCACCATTTTCTCTTTGATTTTCCTGAGGCAAAGACAAGGAACCTCCTGGTGTTTGCCAAAATATCTGCAAGACAAATTGGACAAGCCAGGAAGCAGCAGCATCCAGTCAAGCACGGTCATCTGGTGACAAACGACAACACGAGGATGTAGTGGAAGTGACACCAACTTCAGGGCATCGAGAGCTGGAGGCGCTGATCTTTCTGGACCAGAACCACTGGTGTGGACATTTGTCACACACCCCGGAGGAGAGGATAAAGTGATCTCTCGATAAGTGATGTGCTCTTGAATTGTCCAGGTCCTGCACCACAGACACTCCAGGATGGATTCATTTGGCACGAGTGACATGATCGAACGCCTTCGAGCCATGCACCGTAGTGAGTACTCCCAGGCAGAAATGCAAAATCAGCAACAGGACGAGGGGGAGAAGGAAAAGCAGTTCCAATGGAGCTATTATAATCAGCCAAAGAGGAACATGATCCAAACTGGCAGACTGTTTCCATGGACTGGAAAAAATATTGTTCCATGGAAATGAACAAAACTGTCATCTCGTGCTACGAACCTGCACCTGACAAAATAGGACAAGGGCTTCTTCGGAAGTTTAAAAAAGTAACGAAGACCCAAACTATAATCAGTTTAAGAAAATAGTCTAAAACAATTACAAAAAAAAGTTTTTAAAATGTGTAACAAACATTGTATAACAAACAAAATTAAAAAAAGGTTCCAATATAAGATCCTTAAAAAAGTGGACTTCTCTGCCCA
The DNA here is from genome assembly GCA_963921515.1 of Calotriton arnoldi. Lineage (NCBI taxonomy): Eukaryota > Metazoa > Chordata > Amphibia > Caudata > Salamandridae > Calotriton > Calotriton arnoldi. Next base: position 6,327 of record CAWUFW010022571.1, read on the forward strand.
CACTGAGTTGGGTGCAGAGCCACCCCAGGGGCTCGTTCCTGCACCCACACTCTTATGCGCTAGGCAGCAAGCCATGCATAGTGGGGTTTCACAGGCCACACAGGGTTGGATGTTTAACCTAAGCCTGCATAGCAGGGTCGCAGTGTGTGATAGGTTGGCTGCAGGATCTGGTTGAAGGCCACGCCCTGCGGGCATACCTCACTGTGCACAGCCAAAGATCACCCACCTGCAGGAGAATGTCTGGGGGGTTCATGGGATCCCCTTCCTCCCCTCCAGAGGGCTGCCTTCAGGAGGCGCACTGACAGTCTGACACCTTTGTGTGACACTCTTTGAGTGCGCATTCTAAGGGCCTGGTTGCGTCTGTGCCTGCGTCTATATTACGGTATCAAAGAAGGGGGCTTGGTCCACTACAGTCTGGAAGGACCTAACAATGGACGAACAAAGTGTAACCTGACCTGCTGTTTGAAAAATGCTGTTTTAGAGAATAAAACAGTCTAGGACCTTTATCTTATTCGAGTGGTCTGATGCAATTTAATTATTTTGTACAGAAAAACCATTCTAATCATAACGCATTGTGTAACCATGTCTTCTCAAAAAGATACGTTGTTTCACCAATAACAAAATGCATTTTTGAAACATAAAACGAACATTGTTGACATTAAACAAACTAATGACTCCATTATAACCAGTCAAAAACAATTCAAAACGTAACAGCCAGTTGTGTGCATGAATTCATCATTTTTTAACAATTGACTACAACGGCTGTAACCTTCTGGGAATACATTTACACGTCTAGCGGGCATGGAAACATTTAGAAAAACATGCTCATCATCAGACCTAGAAGAAGGATTTCGAAAAAGAAAGCATATAAGCTAAAATTTTCACCGCATATAATTCAGCAATGTAAATCCTCGGACGAGGTAAAAATATCAAGATCAGACAAAAAACTTGATGAGACTGGACACAGTGTTCACAAACAACTAAATCCATACGCAGTAACATTTTCTATGTTAGGAAGTGACAAAGACTATCCAGTGCAATCCCGCGCCCAAACTAAAGATCAGAAAGCGGATGTAGCAACTATTGGAGTACGGCAGAATCAAACATGCTTTCTGGAATTTTCTGATTTATTCCCCTTAGGAAATGATTCACTAAATCGAGGGAAAATAGTGAATCTAATACGCAAGATTCCACAATTACAGTTATCAAGTTCTGAAATAAAATTAGTAGTGTTCCCGTCAAAATCGAATAGCATGGTGGCTATTGCGGAATTCTGGTCAAGTGTTATTCCTGCAATAATTATAAACGAATGGGAGATACTTTATTAAAATGGATACGACGTGGTACCAGCAAACGGGGGAACCCAACTAAAGGGGAGACCAGAGGAAAGGAAAACTATAAAACTGGAGTATTTAGATGATAACATCGGCAACATCAAAAACTGCATAGGTAACCCTGAAGAAAACTTGACCATTTCATTAGAAAACGGAGAGAGAGTAATTCGAAATAAAAATAAATTCTAGCAGGAGAGACCCTCAAGGGAACATCAATGGACCTGGATACCAGAGACCCTAAATAGCCACAAACAGGGAAGGGAAATCAAACTCCCTTTTTAACAGTAGGTTGTCCATAGTATCATGGAACATAGCAGGGAAAAACAAAGAGAAAATGGCGTTAATCGTGGAAGATACCCCTGAGTTGGTTATTCTTCAGGAAACCTGGGCAATAAAGCCATTTGATCAAAATGGCTACTTTGTCTATGATAAACCAGCAGAACATGTGGCTCGGGGACATGCCAAAGGAGGTTTAGCAATACTGATGCACGAGGATTTCTTCTGGGATCAAGAGGTAATCCCCATGCTCCATAGAAATATCCAATGCCTAAAGATTAAATGCCGGCTCAGTGCTAAGGACTCTCCAATTGACCTAATAATTTTTAATGCGTACATTGCACCAGGTTCCTCGAATGATGCTGTCTTGGTCCAAATATTCGAAGAAATGGAAGGGGTGATGGAAGAGAGAGGTTTCCCTCCAGTCTTCCTTACAGGAGACTTTAACGGGAAAATATCGAACGACCTCATAGAAAAATGGGAAAATGAAGAACAAACGGAAGCCTTATCTATCCCCACCCCATTGTTTCCACCTGGGATCAAGTCAGACAAACGAGGAAAAATTTTGTTATCTTCACTCCCTATAATAAATTGTTTCATCTTAAATGGACGCACAGAAGGAGATATTCCGGCATCCTTCACAAGAAAAGGTCATTCCACCGCTTCTATAATAGACTATATGATTTGTAGTCAAGCTCTGCTCAACAGGGTAGTAAAATTAAGTAAAAAATTTCATCAAGGAAGCGACCATGCCATATTAAAATTAGAAACTGAAATAACACTACAATGTACATTTTCAGGTCTTATTATGCATGTACATAGCAAAGTACTCGTGAATCAAGCCCAAAGGAGAATATCATGGGTATCTACTGCTTTTAATAAAATTAATTACGCAATCAATAAGGCGAAAGTATTACAATCTATACACTCTTCTGATCCAATAGTAAATTTTGAAATAATTCTCAATAAAATAACGCAATCCTTACAGGAAAATTTAAAATATCAAGCGAAAGGAGCCATATTACAAACAAGAAAGTCTCCAGATACAAGAGGTGCCACCTTAAATAAATTAATACGTATGCAATATCAAAACCCTACAAAGGCAAGAGAATCAGAAATTAAACTACTAAAAAAACGCCGGAGGAGGGAAAAAGAAAAACTGCGAAAATCCCAGCAGGATAAAAATTGGGTCCAAATCCAAACTGCAGCAAAACAAAATAATACCTGTGAGTATTGGAGGTTAATAGCTAAACATACAGGAACGAAGAAATCTTTGCAAGCATCTTCCGTCCCGCCAAGGGAATGGGAAAAATGTCTCCGTAATCTATACAAATCAAATTGGAATTACGAAAACCTGGAATATTCACTGTGTACGCAGACGGAAAATACTCAAAATATTTCTCCTCCAGTGGCTTGTCAAATAGAGTATTATATAAAGAAAGCAAGATCTTCAGCTGCAATGGGCCCGGACCAAATACCCATGAAGGCACTACAAGCTAATCCTGTGGAATGAAGCGAATTCTTAGCTCCATTATTCTCATATTGCTACTATACTGGAAAAATTCCTAAATCGTGGAAAGGGAGTATAGTTATTCCAATTTATAAAAAAAAGGATCTCGGCTGCATCCAGGGAACTATCGTCAGATTGCACTGTTGGATGCAATGGGGAAGATCTTCGCGGCAAGTGTCCTAGACCATCTCAAAGATTGGGCTTTTTCTTCCAGAGTGATCCCATTTAATCAGGCCGGGTTCAGACAGAAACATTCAGTCACGGACAACATAGCAGTCCTACAGACTATCATCGACAAATATGTAGTCCGGAAATCACAGGTGGTCTATGCGGTCTTTGTTGATTTTTCAACAGCATTTGATAGAGTGGACAGACCAACACTCTGGAAAAACTTACTAATCTGGGGATCCCGAAAACTTTATTGTACCTTATAATTTTACTCCATTCTGAAACGTGGTGTCATGTACAACTGGGACAAGAAAGGGGTCTCACAAGCACAATTGTCACATCAAATGGCCTCAGGCAAGGGTGCCTTTTGGCCCCTCTCCTCTTTTCATTATACCTTAGTGACCTTCCGGACAGTTTCCTTCAGGTTATAAATTTCCCCCCGAAGATCGCGTCGAGTAACATACACATTATGATGTACGCTGATGATGTTGTAATTTTTGATCTTACCCCCTTTGGACTACAAAGGAACCTAGATGCATTAACAAAATATACAAAGGAAAATGTTTTGGTTCCTAATACATCTAAAACGAAAATCGTTCCATTTAGAGGGAGAAAGAATTACACAAATTATAACTGGACACAGGGAGGAGAAACTATAGAAGTGGTAAAAGAATACATCTACTTGGGGCGGATCTTTAATCAATCACTAGGAAATTCTACCCACCTACAATACTTAAATCGTAAAGCAGACATCCATGTGGGAGCGCTGCAAAGATTATATCTTTCTTCTGGCCAAAGACACTTCCAATCCTTATTACAGGTCTATAGTTCTAAGATTCCCCCTATTTTATCATACGCCCTGGAATATATTCCAATTCTTCACTGGCATCAAATACAAATGAAAGAAGGGAAAATTCTTCGTAAACTGGCTAAGGTTCAACAGTCTGTCCCAGCACACGCTCTGCGTCTGGAATTCTCATTAGTCAGCTCTTTTGCCAGAGCCATTACCAACATACTTAGATGGGCGTATAATCTTCTACACGCAGACCAAGGCACTTTAAGATTTTTACTAAAAAAAGAGACATTTGAGACTGATTTTACAAAATACACCCTAAGCCAGAATTTGACCACTGCTTTTAAATTATCTAATTGCTCAATTGCACTCCTGAAATCATTGTCACCAGCACAAATGAAGCTCTTCTTGAAACATTTGATGCCAAGGCTCAGTTATGATCTGGACATTTTGCACTGTTCTAAATTACCTTTTAAAAACCTTTTTCTTCCCCTGACATGTCTTGTATTGAGTATTTGTGTACCTCTCAGCGCTGGGATGCCTTCGGGTAACCAGGCGCTTTATAAGTGCTACCTCATTCATTCATTCATATCACTATGTACAGTATGCAGAAGCCATTCCATACAAACAGGCCCAACAATACATCCGTTTTTCTTTAAGACATGGAATTCGGCGGTGTATAATTTTATTGAGGTTTGGGCTACTTCCTTTAACTCATTGACTTTTAAATGGACTGACAAAAAAATGTTTCTTGCATTTGTGATCTTTGCAATGGTGGCGTACAAGATATGAAGCATGTATTGTCAGTCTGCCCAAACCCGACGCTGGTCGAAGCTCGAAGGCGTTACTTAAAACCAATACAATTTAGATATAATAGTGCATCAGTGCAGAATTTGATAATGCTTTTTTATTCTCCACCAGACGAATTTGTATGTCATAACTTGTTTACATTTTTAAAATCGTTTTTAAATTTGTATTGATTGTTTATGTAATAATAGTCGCGATGTATGAAATTTGTTGTTCTCAGTAGAGAACTATATCAAATAAATTAAACTATGAACTATGAAGACCTCACCAAAGGTGCTCGTGTATTCTGAAGGATGAGAGGCTTGACGGATACTCCGAACTGCCAAGAACGCCCAGAGCTCTGCTTCCAATGTGGAGGGAGTTTGTGCTCAAAATGCACTGCTTAGAAAAATGATTTCAAAGCTTTTTTGTGAGGGCGAGTCCTCTATAAACCTGAAGAGGGCAAGGCCTAGCTGTCAGCCCATCAAAGCTTTGGAACATTCCTCTAGTATGCATTCAAAAGTTGGTCTCGCTTGCATTCGCTCAGGGGAGCCCTCTTCCTGCATCGAAACCCCCTCGATGGGAGCTGGGGTCGCTTGCTTCGCTCACTTAGTGTATTTTGGTCATGTGTTGAATCCCCACTCCCTTGGAAGTTCCCACGCTGGCTCTGACTGCACGCACGCCACGTGTGACCGTGGTGGACGTGTGTCACGTGCCTCAGCCCTGCTGCTGGTGCGCACGGGGTTTGCACTGTTTCCACGGTATTCGACGTCTTAAGATATGACTGTGCTCGGTCACGTGCAGGCCCTGCGCCCTGATACCGCGGAATGAGAGGCCGTGGTGATTAATGCGGCGCAAAGTCCGGCAGTGTTGGCTTCACTGGACGTGAGTCACCCGAGACTCACCGGAGCCACCTTGAAAGCCACCCTGGGTGCCCAGCTGGCCTGGCACCGAGGAAGGCCACTGTGTACAAGGACAAGTGCACAGCTGGCAGGGCCTAATGTCCGCTGTCTCTGATGCTTCAAATTTGGACACTCCACCATCATTTCAGCGTAACCCTGCCAGTCGAGATGCCTCAGCTGAAGCAGAAGGGAGGGGGTCTCCTGTGCCATGGGAGGGGCAGACAGCTGAACACGACACCTTTCTTGCCAGGGGGCCTGCTGCCTGAAAGAAATGTACATCTGTGCACTTGGTTATTCTGCAAATGATTGGAAGCCGCTATAGGCGTTAATTGATAGTCACTTTAAACCTCATGATGTTAAAGGGTTATTCTTTTTGAGAGGTATTGTAAGGAAGTTACCGGCTGAGTGATGAAGTGTGTGCATTTACTGGACAGTTATAAAAAAATGTTTGCACTAGGTGTAATCCGTGTATATTTTGAAAGGACTTTTTTTATCTTCAACCTAAATTTAGTTGTGCAGTTTGTGACAGCCTATCTTGTATTGTGTGTAATGCAAGTTTAAAATAATGGCTTACACGTTCACAGTGCTTTGTATGACAGGCAGGGGCCTCTTAGCACTAAAAATGCACAAGTCACTATTCCCTTCCACACCAAGCGGGATTCAATTCTGTGGCCTCTGATTGGACACACATACATCTGCAGTGATCACAACACTCAGAGGTTTCGGAATGTAAAGTAGTGCATTTCCTACTAAGTAATTTTAACTTGCATTTATTTTTCATTTAAGGTATCTCCTGTTTTATATCAAGTTACCTGTTGGTGAACATCAACAAAATAGTTTCACAAATTGACATTTTGTCCTGAATTTTTGTCCTGAATTTTGACCCTTTCTTCTGAATTTGCAAAGTCCTGCCCAGAATGTATGCGGGGTGGTCCCCTAACTGCTGGCGTTGCACACAAGCCCAGTTTAGTATCCATGTCCTTTACCCTGTTAGTAAAGCAGCCAGTGAGGTATTGTCTCTGCTGAGGGAGCTCAGTCTGAGCAGCAGTGAGGCGCCCTCAGTCAGCAGCAGACCAGCCAGCCAGGTATCGGGTCTGTAAGCCAATCAGACAGTGCGGCCCTCGTGTGCGAAGTTTTGTTTATTATATGTGTTTTCAGTCCTTCTTTTGTGTTTTGGTTTCCGCTATGGGGCTGCCTCGGGGTGACCGGACGTGCTGAGTAAATAATTCATCATGCAGTGGACAGAAGTCCAGCAGAAATTACATCACTCGCCCTCTGACTCTATATGTCAGCACAGCCAATGGTTAACTCGACCTTTGACCTTCATAGTTGAAAATGCTGTCTTATTTTAAAGTCTTTATTGAAAACCAGGAGTAATGGTGACTAGATCACCATCCGCTACTGAGTGGAGTAACATAGCCCCCGCAGCCCCTGTGGTGTGGGGGGGAGGGGGGGTGGCTGAACTCCAGGGGGACCCTACAGCACTGTACCCTGGCCTGAGAGCTGCTCCTGATGGAGTCCAGGGAGGGGCCTCTCCATGTACCTTGCAGGATACACACTTTAGGACCAGTGACAGGCTTGCAGCCATCTTACATCAGGAGTTTTGGGCATCAAGGCGCATTCCAATGACTACTGACGCTGCAGGTGTCTGAAAAAGGCCGCTTTAACGAGAGCGGTGTGCCTCGCGTTATGAACACAGTTTGGCACAGAACATATAAACCAAACCTGTACATCGTATTCCTGAACGTCCCCGCCCCTCCCTCCTTTCCTAAAATTCTCCTTTTTTATTTTCCTCAACTGGCCCCTCCCCAGTAACACCTTTTTCTCTGTGACTTTATCAAACTCTTCTGGCCAATGTGACCTCTGGGTCTGAGTGAGTTGCATGCTGGGTGTGCCCAGAGTGCGGTGCATGCTGGGTGTGCCCAGAGTGCGGCGCATGCTGGGTGTGCCCAGAGTGCGGCGCATGCTGGGTGTGCCCAGAGTGCGGCGCATGCTGGGTGTGCCCAGAGTGCGGCGCATGCTGGGTGTGCTCTGAGTGCGATACATGCTGGGTGTGCTCTGAGTCCGGTGCATGCTGGGTGTGCCCAGAGTGCGGTGCATGCTGGGTGTGCCCAGAGTGCGGTGCATGCTGGGTGTGCCCAGAGTGCGGTGCATGCTGGGTGTGCCCAGAGTGCGGTGCATGCTGGGTGTGCCCAGAGTGCGGTGCATGCTGGGTATGCTCTGGGTGCGGTGCATGCTGGGTGTGGCCAGGGTGTGGTGCATGGTGGGAGTGCTCCGAGTTCGGTGCATGCTGGGTGTCCTCTGAGTGCGTTGCATGCTGGGTGTGCCCAGAGTGAGGTGCATGCTGGGTGTGCCCAGAGTGAGGTGCATGCTGGGTGTGCCCAGAGTGCGGTGCATGCTGGGTGTGCCCAGAGTGCGGTGCATGCTGGGTGTGCCCAGAGCGCGGTGCATGCTGGGTGTGCCCAGAGTGCGGTGCATGCTGGGTGTGCCCTGAGTGCGGTGCATGCTGTGTGCGCTGAGTGCGGTGCATGCTGAGTGTGCGCTGAGTGCGGTGCATGCTGGGTGTGCTCTGAGTGCGGTGCATGCTGGGTGTGCTCTGAGTGCGATACATGCTGGGTGTGCCCAGAGTCCGGTGCATGCTGGGTGTGCTCTGAGTGCGGTGCATGCTGGGTGTGCTCTGAGTGCGGGGCAGGCTATCTGTGCTCTGAGTGCGGGGCAGGCTGGATGTGCTCTGAGTGCGATACATGCTGGGTGTGCCCAGAGTCCGGTGCATGCTGAGTGTGCTCTGAGTGCGGTGCATGCTGGGTGTGCTCTGAGTGCGGGGCAGGCTGTCTGTGCTCTGAGTGCGGGGCAGGCTGGATGTGCTCTGAGCGCATTGCATGTTGGGTGTACTCTGAGTGCGGTGCATGCTGGGTGTGCTCTGAGTGCGGTGCATGCTGGGTGTGCCCAGAGTTCGGTGCATACTGGGTGTGCTCTGAGTGCGGTGCATGCTGGGTGTGCTCTGAGTGCGGTGCATGCTGGGTGTGCTCTGAGTGCGGTGCATGCTGGGTGTGCCCTGAGTGCGGTGCATGCTGAGTGTGCGCTGAGTGCGGTGCATGCTGAGTGTGCGCTGAGTGCGGTGCATGCTGAGTGTGCGCTGAGTGCGGTGCATGCTGGGTGTGCTCTGAGTGCGGTGCATGCTGGGTGTGCTCTGAGTGCGGTGCATGCTGGGTGTGCTCTGAGTGCGGTGCATGCTGGGTGTGCTCTGAGTGCAGTGCATGTTGGGTGTGCTCTGAGTGCAGTGCATGCTGGGTGTGCTCTCAGTGTGTTGCATGCTGAGTGTGCTTGAGTGCGGTGCATGCTCGGTGTTGGGTGTGCTCTGAGTGCATTGCATGCTGAGTGTGCTCTGAGTTCGGTGCATGCTGGGTGTCCTCTGACTGCGTTGCATGCTGGGTGTCCTCTCAGTGCGGTGCATGCTGGGTGTGCTCTGAGTGCGGTGCATGCTGGGTGTGCCCAGAGTGTGGTGCATGCTGGTGTGCCCAGAGTGCGGTGCATGCTGGGTGTGCCCAGGGTGCGGTGCTTGCTGGTGTGCCCAGAGTGTGGAGCATGCTGGATGTGCCCAGGGTGTGGTGCATGCTGAGTGTGCTCTGAGTTCGGTGCATGCTCGGTGTGCTCTGAGTGCGGTGCATGCTCGTGTATTGGGTGTGCCCAGAGTGCATTGCATGCTGAGTGTGCTCTGAGTGCGATGCATGCTGTCTGTGCTCTGAGTGCGGGGCAGGCTGTCTGTGCTCTGAGTGCGGGGCAGGCTGGATGTGCTCTGAGCGCGTTGCATGTTGGGTGTGCTCTGAGTGCGGGGCATGCTGGGTGTGCTCTGAGTGCGGGCCATGCTGGGTGTGCTCTGAGTGCGGGCCATGCTGGGTGTGCTCTGAGTGCGGGCCATGCTGGGTGTGCTCTGAGTGAGGTGCATGCTGGGTGTGCTCTGAGTGAGGTGTCCTCTGAGTGCGGTGCATGCTGGGTGTGCTCTGAGTGCGGTGCATGCTGGATGTGCTCTGAGTGCGGTGCATGCTGGGTGTGCTCTGAGCGCGGTGCATGCTGGGTGTGCTCTGAGCGCGGTGCATGCTGGGTGTGCTCTGAGCGCGGTGCATGCTGGGTGTGCTCTGAGCGCGGTGCATGCTGGGTGTGCTCTGAGCGCGGTGCATGCTGGGTGTGCTCTGCGTGCGGTGCATGCTGGGTGTGCTCTGCGTGCGGTGCATGCTGGGTGTGCTCTGCGTGCAGTGCATGCTGGGTGTGCTCTGCGTGCGGTGCATGCTGGGTGTGCTCTGAGTGCGGTGCATGTTGGGTGTGCTCTGAGTGCGGTGCACGCTGGGTGTGCTCTGAGTGCGTTGCATGCTTAGTGTGCTTGAGTGCAGTGCATGCTCGGTGTTGGGTGTGCTCTGAGTTCGGTGCATGCTGGGTGTCCTCTGAGTGCTTTGCATGCTGGGTGTGCTCTGCGTGCGGGGCATGCTGGGTGTTTTCTGAGTGCGGGGCATGCTGGGTGTGCTCTGAGTGCGGGGCATGCTGGGTGTGCTCTGAGTGCGGGGCATGCTGGGTGTGCTCCGAGTGCGGTGCATGCTGGGTGTGCTCTGAGGGCCTGATTCACAGAACTAACTTACGTCAAAAACGTAAAGTTAGTACTTTTCGGTATTCACAGAATACACTTACCACTACTAACTTTATGTTCGCTCTCGGGCCAGAGATTCCGGCCATGTGGCGGAATTTCCGCCTCTGGGCCGGAATCTCCTCCTCCGGGCCGGAATACCCTCATTTAGGCCGTTTGAGCATTGAAACGGCCTAAATGAGGGTATTCCGGCCCGGAGGCGGAGATTCCGGCCAGGAGGCGGAAATCTCGCCACAGGGCCGGAATCTCCGGCCCGAGAGCGGACATAAAGTTAGTAGTGGTAAGTGTATTCTGTGAATACCGAAAAGTACTAACTTTACGTTTTTGACGTAAGTTAGTTCTGTGAATCAGGCCCGAGTGCGGTGCATGCTGGGTATGCTCTGAGTGCGGTGCATGATGGGTGTGCTCTGAGTGCGGTGCATGCTGGGTGTGCTCTGAGTGCGGGGCAGGCTGGATGTGCTCTGAGTGCGGTGCATGCTGGGTGTGCTCTGAGTGCGGGGCAGGCTGGATGTGCTCTGAGCGCGTTGCATGCTGGGTGTGCTCTGAGTGCGGGGCATGCTGGGTGTGCTCTGAGTGCGGGGCATGCTGGGTGTGCTCTGAGTGCGGGGCATGCTGGGTGTGCTCTGAGTGCGGGGCATGCTCGGTGTTGGGTGTGCTCTGAGTGCATTGCATGCTGAGTGTGCTCTGAGTGCGGTGCATGCTGGGTGTGCTCTGAGTGCGGTGCATGCTGGGTGTGCTCTGAGTGCGGGGCAGGCTGGATGTGCTCTGAGCGCGTTGCATGCTGGGTGTGCTCTGAGTGCGGGGCATGCTGGGTGTGCTCTGAGTGCGGGGCATGCTGGGTGTGCTCTGAGTGCGGGGCATGCTGGGTGTGCTCTGAGTGCGGTGCATGCTGGGTGTGCCCTGAGTGCGGTGCATGCTGGGTGTGCCCTGAGTGCGGTTCATGCTGGGTGTGCCCTGAGTGCGGTTCATGCTGGGTGTCCTCTGAGTGCGGTTCATGCTGGGTATGCCCTGAGTGCAGGCATACTGGGTGTGCCCTGAGTGCGGTGCATGCTTGGCGTGCCCTGAGTGCGGTGCATGCTGGGTTTGCTCTTAGTGTGTTGCATGCTGGGTGTGCTCTGAGTGCTTTGCATGCTGGGTGTGCTCTTAGTGCGTTGCATGCTGGGTGTGCTCTGAGTGCGTTGCATGCTGGGTGAGCTCTGAGTGCGGTGCATGCTGTGTGTGCTCTGAGTGTGTTGCATGCTGGGTGTGCTCTGAGTGTGGTGCATGCCGGCTGTGCCCTGAGTGCGGTGCATGCCGGGTGTGCCCCGAGTGCGTTGCATGCTGGGTTTTCTTTGAGTGCGGTGTGAGAAAGTGCCCTCTTTCTGCATGGTTGCCCCCACTTTTTGCTGAATTGCTGATGTGCCTTGACTGAGTGTGCCCTGGGCTCCTGCTAATCAGGTACCCAGGGCCTATGTTCATTCCCTAAAACTGCATTGAAGCCTGAACCCAATTGGCCTCTCTGGCCACAGGTCAGCCCCTGGTAAATGGTACCACAGGTACCCACAGCACTGTGACCAGAGAAGGCCTCTAAGGGCTGCAGCACTTATTGTGCCACCCTTAGAGGTCCTGTACCTTTACACACACACACTGCCTTTGCAGGCTGCGTGTTTTGGTGCAGAACAAAGTGAAGAGTCGACATGGCACACATCCCTGTGTGCAATGCTTACAACCCACTGCCCTGGCATAGATCAGTCACCCCTCTAGCTGGGTGCACTATACCAGTGGTGATGGTACAGGTGCATGAGCCCTGTACACCTACAGTGTCTAAGTCCATTCTTAGACATTGTAGGTGCAGTGCTGCCATTAAGAGTATATGGTGCTGGTAGTTTGTCATTTCGAACTCCACAGCACCATAATGGCTGCACTGAAAACTGAGAAGTTTGGTATCAAACTTCTCAGCACATTAAACCCACACTGATGCCAGTGTGGGATTTAATGAAAAATGCACACAGAGGGCATCTTAGAGATGCCCCGTAAAAACTAACCTACCACTAGTGTCCAGGCTGAGTGGCTGCTCTCAGCTGCCACCACCAGACATGTTTCTGGACCCCTGGGTCGAGAGCCTGCTGCTCTCTGGGGCCTGAAACAATGCACATCCTGGGACGAGGTGCCAAGCCTCCTTCCCCAGGATGGGCAGGGTTCACGAAGGGGAAGCTTCAAAGGCTTGCCGCCTTTGTGAGCTTCCCCAGGCCATTTGCTGCTTTCAGCAACTGGTCCCCACTGGTTCTGACCCCCACTTTGGGCGGGCGAACCGCTGGGAAAAACAAGTGAGGAAGAGATGTGTGGCCAACTCCACCCCTCAGGAGGGGGAGGCGAGGTGAAGCACAACTCTCAGTCCACACCATCTTGAAGATGGGGGGACTCAGCCAACCAGGGACAGGCTCATGCCAAAATACACACAAAGGGTAGTGGGGGGTCTAAGGGAACATTTTAGAGACCAGCGCGGATATATTCCCCAAATATAACATCAAACACACAAAATATCCACGGGTCTGTCAGACCTATCGAAAGTCTGAAGACAAAAAGCACAAGTTTAGACCTTAGATATATTTAGGGGGAATCCTTTAAAAAGGACGGAATCCCATCACTCACCGAAGTGGCATGCTTCATCATCTGGGATCTCCTCTTGGTTGAAAATCCTAGTGCAACCAAGGGCTACAACCCCCTCACTGAGAGAGAGGAGCTCAGGGATGTTTTTAGGGGGAATGTCGGTTAGTTGGATCTCCTAAAATCCTTCAGATGTGAAGAAGTAGTAAGAGTGATGGGCGCAGTGCGTGTGTGTGAGCAGTGAAGGGAAAATTAAAATGGGCTACCAGGAGAAAAAAAGTTGTATTCATTATCTCCTGATGTCCATATTAAAAACAGTGCAGGTGCAGTTTGTAAAAAATGACTGCATATGTCCAGAAACAGGGTCTACATGTTTCAGCCATGTTGATCCATGTGGAATCGCGGCTTTCTTCAGGACCTAGATGTTATTATGCTACTGCGCAAATATAAATGTGTGAGAAAAAGAAATATATATATATATAACACAAAAGGTTGAAACTAATACAACCTTAAATCTGGTTTCTCCGTGGATTACAGGGTGTTATTGGCTCCTGTGGAGAAAGAGGTGACATCAGAAAAGGTTCTGTACTTGTGCTTAACAATTATACTATACGTGAATCTTAGCAAACCATCGTAATTTGTACCTATAGTAGTGTACTTTGTAATTTAATGTATTTCGTGTCGCTTACCCGTCATCACGAGAAAGCTGGCCTCACCTCACCTGGCTACAGCTCAGAAAAAGGGGGCCCGCTCTATAGGAAAAAAAGGGAGAAAGGAGGAAGAGGAAAAGCAAAGCTCATAGTCGGACATCAAATCGGGAGTTTCTGATGCTGCTGAATGTCATGGAGAGCATTAACCTAACAGCGTTGCAAGACTAAATTTCACATTCAGAAATAAAACCACAGACCAGATATTATAAGCGTGGTTCACTTTGCTCAAAAAGTCAGATATAGAGCTGATAATGCTATATACATCATGGGATACAGCTTAGGGCCCGATTCTGATGCGGGTTGGAAAAGCTTCCCGACCAAGGGCCTGATTCTGATGCGGTTAGGAAGGCCTCCTAACGGCATTTGCTCCTTCCAAATCGGATCGGGAACGTGTCTTCCCGACCGAGGGCCCAATTCTGATGCGGTTAGGAACAAATGTTCCCATTGAAGTCAATGGGAGTTCAACCAAATCGTATCTGGAAGCATCCGGATGCATCCTACTCCGCCGGTCGGACTTTCCCGATCCGAGTGGGTCGGACACCATTTCCCAACCGATTCGGTCGAGAAGCTTTTCCAACCCGCATCAGAATCGGCCCCTTAGTGTAGATTGCATACACTCGTATGGTATAGAGAAATCAAGAGTGACACTCTGCTGTTACTGGGATTGAGCTGAGGCTTAAAGAACGCGCTTCACACATGTTATGTCTAACAAGAATCTGAGTGCTCTAAGTCGCGGTCAAAGCATTACATGTTATCGCTACATAATATTCGCACTCGGGAGAGAAAGACGGGAGACGTCAGGATATCGTCAACTCTCTTGCTAAAGTGGCCAAAGATAAAAATCAAGATAGAAGAGCTCAAACAAGGTGGCACACACATTACGCTCGTACTAGCAGCATGTCTATTGGTGTCAACACATGGCAGCGTATGTTAAAACAGTATTAGCGTAGAAGCAGATTTCGGAAAGTGTTCTCACATCTAGTACGAGACAAGATTAAAGTGGTAAACTAAGGGCGCGAGTATCAGACTTACCTGTCCGTTGGTACCTCGAACTGGTTCTGAGCTGCTTTCAGAGGTAACCGGCGGCAGGTAAAGACGTGGGTTATATGTTCGAAAAACTGACAGGTGTTACTGATCACTCTTTGTCGGCCTCTATTGATGGCGTCAGTTGCAACGTCACGCGTCCCAGTGCATCATGGGGATTGAAGTTCAAGAATGCACAATGGGAAGGAAAACTCTCGCATTTTTCTATATCGCATTAGCTAGACTACCTAATACTCATAGTGCAGCGTGGGTAATGAAGTCCCTAAACCCAGGTGAGATAACTGTAGCGTATTGCCAAGTGTAATACATACAACTTATTGAGCACTTTATGCGTCTCACAAGGAGCCAAAGGTGAAGTACTCGCCTATGGTGATCATGAAGTACGAACTGCCTCCAAGCAAATACGATGTGCATGTATTTAATGGAATCTCACTGAACGGCCATGCGCCATGGAGGTGTGTTTAAACCTGGTGTGATCACTATAGCGTATTACTAAGTGTAATACAAACTCCTTCTTGAACAATTTATGCGTCTCGCGAGGGGGCCAAGGGTAAAGTGCTCGCCTATGGTGATTATGAAGTACGAACTGTCTCCAAGATAATACGATGTGCATGTATTTAATGTATTTAATGGCAATTCCCTGAACGGCCAAGCGCAATAGGGGTGTGTTAGAATAATATAGTGGCACTCGCAAAGTGCGAAAGATGTTAGCGAACATCAAATCGTGGTCACGATACTATTACCAGGGATGAGACATGATAGTAGTAAGCTTACAATGAGGACCAAGGAATCTCATCATTCAACCCTATGCTGTCGCTTTTGAGTTTAAACACCCACTTCTGTTCTTTGACAAACAAAAACTTAGATATGTCTGTGATGTGTGCTGGAATGAATGGTTGTTCCAAAACAGTCCAATTAAATTCATCTGCGTTATGTTTGAAATCAAGGAAGTGTTTGGTGAGTATGGTGGCTTGTTTCTTACATCTTATCGTACTCTTGTGCGCAAGGATCCTGAGTTTCACCTTCCTAGTGGTCATTCCCACGTAGCGAAACTTGTAGGGACATGTAATCAGATAGATTAGCTTTTCGCTGTTACAATTGGTGTGTTTGTTCTGTACCCACGGTCTATCTGTGCCAATATCTACTGTTGTGGTGTGTTCAGTTTGTGGGCATGCGGCACAATATCCACACGGAAAATGCCCCTTGACTGCCGGCAGGTTCCATAATGTGTCTTGTGTACGAACATGTTGGGTTTTGGGTCTCGTGTGAACCAAAGTGTCGCGAAGGTTAGAACTCCTCTTGAAGGAAAATAAAGGTGGAGGGATCTTTTCTTTGCCGATATTTAGTATCTTCCAATGTTTACGCACACTCTTTTGGATCCCGTTAGATAACGTGCTGAATGTGTTTACGCACGTCAATCTTGTCATGGGAGGTTTCGGTGTCTGTACTTCCAACAGTGCATCCCGATTATTATTTGAAGCAAGTTTCCATGAGCGTCGAATTAGTCTCTTGGGATACTGCCTCTCCTGGAGTTGTTTGGAGAGTGTTTTGGCATGAACCTCAAACTTATCTTTGGTAGAACAGTTCCTCCTTACGCGAAGGAATTGCCCATAAGGTAGATTATCACGCAGTGATTTAGGATGGTAACTGTTATAGCTGAGGAGGGAATTTCTTGCCATGAGTTTCCTATACAATTCACTCTCCAGTCCTATAGGTGTGGAGAAAATTCGAAGATCAAGAAAAG
Organism: Calotriton arnoldi; assembly: GCA_963921515.1. Lineage (NCBI taxonomy): Eukaryota > Metazoa > Chordata > Amphibia > Caudata > Salamandridae > Calotriton > Calotriton arnoldi. Next base: position 22,816 of record CAWUFW010022571.1, read on the forward strand.
GAAGGCTGTTTTTACTAAATTCAACCGTGAATTTAAGGTACTCGTTTCTTGAGTTAAGCCATGTATGGAAGACGGTAATGGTGTCCGGATCTCCTCGCCAAATGACGAAAATATTGTCAATATAACGCTTCCACATACGAATGGAGTTGTGGAAGGGGTTGGCTTCAGTGAGTACATGTTCTTGCTCAAACTGATGGACATACAAATTCGCCAGACTCGGCGCAAAAATACTTCCCATGCTAGTGCCAGATGTTTGTAGGTAGATGTATTTTCAAACTTAAAGAAGTTCTCTTTCATGGCTATTCTAGCGCATTCCATAATGAAATACACGGGAGATATAGAGTCCAGATCTCTATTGTCCAGAAGTAGCCTGATGGTATCCAGTGTCTCATCTTGGGGGATGCAGGTGTATAAAGACTCGACATCGAATGAGACTAAGAAATCGGTATCCATATTAAACTCAACTTCCGGTAGCAGTCTCAAGATGTCTTTGGCGTCCTGAAGATACGTGGGCATCTCTTTTACCATAGGTCTTAAAAAATAGTCCACGAAGGTGGACAACGGTTCGAGAAGAGAGCCGATTCCTGATATTATCGGACGACCCGGCGGTGGCCTTTGCGGTTTGTTTTTTGGTAGGACGTAAAACTGTGGCATGACCGGATGTGAGGTTGTCAAGAAACCAGCCTCTTGAGTAGTAATCCAGCCTTCTGTGGTGGTTTCTTCCACGAGAAAAGAGATGTCACGTTTTGATCCTTTCTGTAGGATCTGCTTTTAAAGGGCGATAGAACCGACCATCGTTAAGTTGACAGAGACATTCGGCACGGTATGTTATCGTGTCCAAAATAGCGATGGCTCCCTCTTTATCTGCAGGTTTGATTGTTATCATGTCATCCTTCATCAGAGTCTGTAAAGCAAGTTGCTCATTCTTGGGGAGATTCTGGAAATGTCGATTCTTACTTGTGCACAAATTAGTAACTTCATCAGTCACTGCCTTTTCAAAAGTCAAGACTTCTGCTGGGACTGAGTAAGCCGGTGGATTGAAGGTAGAGCGGTTTCTTAACCCAGTGTTGTGGGGCTCTAACTCCATACTAGTATCATCTTTCTCTTTATCTCTAAAGAAAAAATGAAGCCGTATCTTCCGAAAGAATCTAGCCAGTTCACATTGGGTATCAAACGGATCACCACTGAACGTGGGAACGAACCCTAAGCCCCTATTGAGTACAGTTTGTTCATCAGGTGTAAGACAGCGGTTGCTCAGATTCACCACTAGATCGTCTCTGTGCTGGTCCCTGGTTGCTGAGGGGCTTTTTTCTTGTTGCTGCGTGTACTCCTCGGTGAGGGTGGAGGGCTCCAATGTACCTGGGCCTGCTGGTTTCTCCTTCTGCCTCTGGAGCGTCCGCGGCCAGACCCTAAAAAAGGCTGGTTGTTGAAAAATTGCGAGTTGCATTGAAAAGGCATCATCTGAGGTTGATAAGGTGGATTGGAATATCCCCATGGGGTCGGTGGCCACCATTGTTGGTGTGGGGGACATGGTGGTCCATTTCTCCAGTTGAAGCTGTTGTTACGCCCACAACCTCTTCTCTGTTGTGCTCCTGAGGATTAGTCCGAGTCACTCGACCCTTCCTCAGTGCCTGAGGATGAATAGTTAGAGCCATAACGTCGTCCCTTTCTGTTGAATTCAGGCAGAGTGAAATTATCACTTGTGTAGGGGTACACTCGTTCCAGTGAAAAGCGTGCCAGATCTTTTTTGAATTTCTCAATTTTGGTCAACAGAATGGAGTCTTTGAATTCTTTATTCGATTTGTTGGACTCTTCAGTATTCTTTTTATACAAAGTACTTGAAAAGGTGGTTTTAATCTGAGATGCAAGAACTTGTATTTCAATCAAAATGGTGTCCGCTACGCGCTTGGCCGTGCTGATAATTAGTAAAAGCCAATCACGCGTGCAGCGCCACGCGATGAGTGACCAATCTTTAAGAAAAGCTTTGTCCGGGAGGAAGAGCCTAGGTGTATTGGTGACTATCAATCCAGTAGGGGCACAGTTACCACGAAGGTACTCTGTCATGATGGCCCCATGGATCAGTGTGCAGGAGTGAGATTTCTTCAGCCCCAGAAGGGTGGCCCAATCATCACCATTGTTAGCCACAGTGCCTGGCACGGTGTCAATGATGCTAGGAGTGGTGAGAATAGCCATGTTTCTGGACCCCTGGGTCGAGAGCCTGCTGCTCTCTGGGGCCTGAAACAATGCACATCCTGGGATGAGGTGCCAAGCCTCCTTCCCCAGGATGGGCAGGGTTCACGAAGGGGAAGCTTCAAAGGCTTGCCGCCTTTGTGAGCTTCCCCAGGCCATTTGCTGCTTTCAGCAACTGGTCCCCACTGGTTCTGACCCCCACTTTGGGTGGGAGAACCGCCGGAAAAAACAAGTGAGGAAGAGATGTGTGGCCAACTCCACCCCTCAGGTGGGGGAGGCGAGGTGAAGCACAACTCTCAGTCCACGCCATCTTGAAGATGGGGGGACTCAGCCAACCAGGGACAGGCTCATGCCCCCTCCCACTGGAGGGTGGCATAATAAGGGGTGTACCCACCCCAGGGAAGGGACTCATTGGTCCCAACCTTTTTACCTACCTGTAACGCCCCTAAATCTAGTATTTAGGGGCATCCCTGAACCTTGCTTCCTCAGACAAGAAGAAAGTACAAGGAGAAGAAGAAGAAGGACCGAACAGCCGTGCAGCACCTAACAAGAGGAAGACGCCCACTGACTTGGCCCCAGCCCTACCAGCCAGTCTCCACCTCGAATCTGCTCCTGCGAAATCCCGGTGTGTCCTGCAGCCAGTAACCTCGAAAACCCCGGAGGACCTGCCTGCCTTCAACCCCAAAGACTGTGTCTCCTGTGAACACCGGATTTGTTCATCTGCAACCTCTGGTTCCGGCCGGACACTGCGGATCCGCCCCACTCAGCACCCGCCATCCACGGCCCGAGCTCGAGTGGGCAAACACCACGAGGAGGTCCCCCCGGTGATTGTAACCCGAGATCTTGCGACCCCTGAACTGCCTCAAGCCTCCAGCCGACGCATGCAGCCTAAATCTGGGAGGTCCCCCCAACCGTGACCAGGAGCTGGTAAGAAGATCCAACCCCAAAAGGCACCCCTGCACCCGACGCACCACGGCCTTGGGTGGCCAAACCGATGGTGCCTAACCAACCCCTAACTTCCCAACTTACCTCTCGAAGTGGTGGTCGCACCCAGAAGACCTTCGTCCCCAATCCTGCAGTGCCTTTGCAAACCCGAGTTTCCCCATTGCAAACAACAGGGCACCCGACGTCGAAACAGCACCCTGCACCCGGCCGCCCTAGTGCCGCTGAGGGTGCACCTTGGGTGCTACTTTGTTTCCACATTTGCCCTGAGCTAAAGTCCAGGAGCTTTGCTCCCACAACCAAGTGGCCTGCTCGTCAGTAGCCACCAACCGGAGGTCCCCTATCCCCCATTGGATAACATTGGACCTCAGCACTCTGCACCCGGCTACCCTAGTGTCTCTGAGGGTGTAACTAGAGTGCATCCTTGACCCTGGGGGACCCCTGAGTCTACCCCCAGAACCTCAATTCCCACTACCAAATACTTACCTCAAAACCGATAACACTATTTTCCTCCATAGGATGACATTGACTGTTTTTCTTGAAAAAGTTTCTAAGTGTGGAGTTTGAAAACCTAAAGAAATTCTTTAAAATTGTACTATTTAACCAAAACGATTTTACTTACCTGTTTACAGGAAATGTCCCAGAGTAGTATCCAGGTATACTACTCTGAGTAAGAAAAGTAATCTAAAAAAGTAACACCTGGTATTTTACTGAAAAGCCCATTCAAGCCCATGTACTGTATTTACAAAGTATTGCATTTCTCTGCAACCATACTGTAAGTCAAAACAAAGTGCATATACAATTACAATTCAAACTGTTTACAATCTGCATTACTACTGTAAAGTATTTATTGCTTACCTGTGCCAGGCTTGCTTGGTTCTAGAAAATAAAATATCTAAAAGAATATTTTTTTAATACAAAAACAATTGTTCTGATGTTCAGTCTTTGAGTGTGTGAATTGATTTGCTGACTGAGTGTGTACAACAAATGCTTAACACTGTCCTCTGATACTGCCTTACTGCTCGACCACACTACCACAAATAGAGAGTGAGGTGCTATCTAACTTTACCTCTGCCTTCCTTTGGGGTTCCACTGGACTCTGTGCACACTATAACTCACTTTGGTACAGTATATACAGAGTCAGCTTCCTACATGCGGTGCATGCCTGGTGTGCCCTGAGTGTGGTGCATGCCGGGTGTGCTCTAAGAGCTGGGCAATCTGGGTGTGCTCTGAGTGCAGTACATGCTGGGTGTGCTCTGAGTGCGGTGCATGCTGGGTGAGCTCTCAGTGCGGTGCATGCTGGGTGTGCTCTGAGTGCAGTGCATGCTGGGTGTGCTCTGAGTGCGTTGCATGCTGGGTGTGCCCAGAGTGTGGTGCATGCTGGGTGTGCCCAGAGTGCGGTTCATGCTGGGTGTGCTCTGAGTGCGATGCATGCTGGGTGTCCTCTGAGTGCGGTGCATGCCGGTTGTGCCCAGGGTGCGGTGCATGCCGGGTGTGCCCTGAGTGCGTTGCATGCTGGGTTTGCTTTGAGTGAGGTGCATGCCTGGTGTGCCCTGAGTTCGGTGCATGCTGGGTGTGCTCTAAGTGCGGTGCATGCTGGGTGTGCTCTGAGTGCGGTACATGCTGGGTGTGCTCTGAGTGCTGTGCATGCTGGGTGTGCCCAGAGTGTGGTGCATGCTGGATGTGCTCTGAGTGCGGTGCTCTGGGTGTGCCTAGAGTGCGGTGCATGCTGGGTGTGCCCAGAGTGCGGTGCATGCTGGGTGTGCCCAGGGTGCGGTGCATGCTGGGTGTGCTCTGAGTACGGTGCATGCTGGGTGTGCTCTGAGTGCGGTGCATGCTGGGTGTGCCCAGAGTGCGGTGCATGCTGGGTGTGCCCAGAGTGCAGTGCATGCTGGGTGTGCCCAGAGTGGGGTGCATGCTGCGTGTTCCCAGAGTGCGGTGCATGCTGGGTGTACCCAGAGTTCGGTGCATGCTGGGTGTCCACTGAGTGCGTTGCATACTGGGTGTCCTCTGAGTGCGTTGCATGCTGGGTGTCCTCTGAGTGCGGTGCATGCTCGGTGTCCTCTGAGTGCGGTGCATGCTGGGTGTGCCCTGAGTATGTTGCATGCTGGGTGTGCCCTGAGTGCGGTGCATGCTGGGTGTGCTCTGAGTGCGTTGCATGCTGGGTGTGCCCAGAGTGCGTTGCATGCTGGGTGTGCTCTGAGTGCGGTGCATGCTGGGTGTGCTCTGAGTGCGATGTATGCCGGGTGTGCTCTGAGTGCCGTCCATGCCGGGTGTGCTCTGAGTGCGATACATGCCGGGTGTGCCGAGAGTGCGGTGCATGCTGGGTGTGCCCTGAGTGCGGTGCATGCTGGGTGTGCCCTGAGTGCGGTGCATGCTGGGTGTGCCCAGAGTGCGTTGCATGCTGGGTGTGCTCTGAGTGCGGTGCATGCTGGGTGTGCTCTGAGTGCGATGTATGCCGGGTGTGCTCTGAGTGCGGTCCATGCCGGGTGTGCTCTGAGTGCGATGCATGCTGGGTGTGCCCAGAGTGTGGTGCATGCTGGGTGTGCTCTGAGTGCGGTGCTTGCTGGGTGTGCCCTGAGTGCGGTGCATGCTGGGTGTGCTCTGAGTGCGATGTATGCCGGGTGTGCTCTGAGTGCCGTCCATGCCGGGTGTGCTCTGAGTGCGATGCATGCCGGGTGTGCCGAGAGTGCGGTGCATGCTGGGTGTGCCCTGAGTGCGGTGCATGCTGGGTGTGCCCAGAGTGCGTTGCATGCTGGGTGTGCTCTGAGTGCGGTGCATGCTGGGTGTGCTCTGAGTGCGATGTATGCCGGGTGTGCTCTGAGTGCGGTGCATGCTGGGTGTGCCCTGAGTGTGGTGCATGCTGTGTGTGCCCCGAGTGCAGTGCATGCTGGGTGTGATCTGAGGGGTGTGCATGCTGGGTGTGCTCTGAGTGTGATGCATGCTGGGTGTGCTCTGAGTGCGGTGCATGATGGGTGTGCTCTGAGTGCGGTGCATGATGGGTGTGCTCTGAGTGCGGTGCGGGCTGGGTGTGCTCTGAGTGCGGTGCTAGCTGGGTGCGCTCTGAGAGCGGTGCTTGCTGGGTGTGCTCTGAGTGCATTGCATGCTGGGTGTGCTCTGGGTGCGGTGCATGCTGGGTGTGCTCTGGGTGCGGTGCATGCTGGGTGTGCTCTGAGTGTGGTGCATTCTGGGTGTACACTGAGTGCGGTGCATGCTGGGTGTTCCCAGAGTGCGGTGCATGCTGGTTGTGCCCAGAGTGCGGTGCATGCTGGGTGTGCACTGAGTGCGGTGCATGCTGGGTGTTCCCAGAGTGTGGTGCATGCTGGGTGTGCCCAGAGTGCGGTGCATGCTGGGTGTGCCCAGAGTGCGGTGCATGCTGGGTGTGCCCAGAGTGCGGTGCATGCCGGGTGTGCTCTGAGTGCGGTGCATGCCGGGTGTGCCCTGAGTGTGGTGCATGCCGGATGTGCTCTGACTGCCGTGCATGCTGGGTGTGCTCTGAGTGCGGTGCGGGCTGGATGCGCTCTGAGTGCGGTGCTAGCTGGTTGCGCTCTGAGTGCGGTGCTTGCTGGGTGTGCTCTGAGTGCAGTGCATGCTGGGTGTGCTCTGGGTGCGGTGCATGCTGGGTGTGCTCTGGGTGCGGTGCATGCTGGGTGTGCTCTGTGTGTGGTACATTCTGGGTGTGCTCTGAGTGCGGTGCATGCTGGGTGTTCCCAGAGTGCGGTGCATGCTGGTTGTGCCCAGAGTGCGGTGCATGCTGGTTGTGCCCAGAGTGCGGTGCATGCTGGGTGTGCCCAGAGTGCGGTGCATGCCAGGTGTGCTCTGAGTGCGGTTCATGCCGGGTGTGCCCTGAGTGTGGTGCATGCCGGATGTGCTCTGACTGCTGTGCATGCTGGGTGTGCTCTGACTGTGGTGTATGCTGGGTGTGCTCTGAGTGCGGTGCATGCTGGATGTTCTCTGAGTGCGGTGCATGCTGGGTGTGCTCTCAGTGCGGTGCATGCTGGGTGTGCCCAGAGTGCGTTGCATGCTGGGTGTGCTCTGACTGCGGTGCATGCTGTTATATGTCATATAGGTACCCCGATATAGGTCTAGGTATCACAATAACCCTTCACTTACATTCTCTCGTATACTATACTGCATGCATAACGGATTTGGAGGACTGACCTTTTACCCAGTTACAATGCTACACATAAGTATGTAGGGTTTTTCCCTGGGCACTGGCCTCATAAATTATGCATGAGGATTCTTAGTTTCTTGGAATCACAGCAGGACCATCATCTCCTGCATAATAACTGTGTATAAAGTTTATTCCTGACGTCATCCTAAGTCCGACACTGGCACAGCACGGTAGAGCCCCTGGGGATACCTTAGGGTATATAAACACCACATCTTGCTGAGATGAATAGAGGAGATCAGGACTTCCCGGCCTACACACTGACGCAAGACGCTGAGGTCCCTGCATGCAGATACTCCAGCTCGCAGTGGTCTAACATCCCTTGCGGGGTGTTCAGCTCGAGACCAGAACGAGGTCCCGCAGTCTCACATCAGGTAATGGGGTTGGCTTTATCCTAGAGGGATTCTTGGCTTTACACCTACTCACATGCTAGGTACATTTAGGTACATCTAGTTAGGGTGCGTCGTAGGAGTACGCATTTTATTGCCATGTATTTTATATACTCGCCTATATTTATGATTTCATCAGAATGGTAGAAACCTACCATCTGTTTACTTTCCTGGTGCTGCTACTCATTTACATATGCTACTGTCTGCTGGTGATTTCAGTGCACTTATTTTACGCTAGAATAACAACTGTTCAATAAATACTTATTGAAAACGTCCCAACCGTTTATTCTGTGCATCTCTCTGAGAACAAGTGAGCACGAGTGACTGAGCGAAAAGTAAGTTACTGTTTCCACGGTCCTGAGGGATCAGGGTTGTCATGTTCGATAGTTGCCAAGAACTATTCTCTCCTTGGTAAGAGGAGTTTCTAGTAGCACTGTGAGCTAGCTGGTACACAGGCCAACATACCCGGTGGGGGTGTCTGGAATCGGTCTGGACACCAAGCCCGCAGTGTATGTTGTCCAAACGCGCAGATCCTATATAAGTCTTATACGAACTGCATGACAATGCTGAGTGTGCCCAGTGTAGTGCATGCTGGGTGTGCTCTGAGTGTGGTGCATGCTGGGTTTGCCCAGAGTGCGGTGCATGCTGGGTGTGCCCAGAGTGCATTGCATGCTGGGAGTTCTGTGAGTGTATTGCATGCTGGGTGTGCTCTTAGTGCGGTGAATGCTGGGTGTACTCTGAGTGCGGTGCATGCTGGGTGTCCTCTGAGTGCGGTGCATGCTGGGTGTGCTCTTAGTGCGGTGCATGGAGGGTGTGCCGTGAGTGCGGTGCATGCCGGTGTGCCGTGAGTGTGGTGCATACCGGGTGTGCCCTGAGTGCGGTGCATGCTGGGTGTCCCCTGAGTGCGGTGCCTGCTGGGTGTGCTCCGAGTGCGGTGCATGCTGGGTGTGCTCCGAGTGCAGTGCATGCTGAGTGTGTCCTGAGTGCGGTGCAGGCTGGGTGTGCCCTGAGTGCGGTGCATGCTGGGTGTGCCCTGAGTGCTTTGCATGCTGGGCGTGCCCAGAGTGTAGTGCATGCTGGGTGTGCCCAGAGTGCGGCGCATGCTGGGTGTGCTCTGAGTGCTGTGCATGCTGGGTGTGCCCTGAGTGCGGTGCATGCTGGGTGTGCTCTGAGTGCGGTGCATGCTGGGTGTGCCCAGAGTGCGGTGCCTGCTAGGTGTGCTCTGAGTGCAGTGCATGCTTTGTGTGCTCTGAGTGCAGTGCATGCTGGGTGTGCCCAGGGTGTGTTGCATGCTGGGTGTGCTCTGAGTTTGGTGTATGCTGGGTGTCCTCTGAGTGCGTTGCATGCTGGGTGTCCTCTGAGTGCAGTGCATGCTGGGTGTGCTCTGAGTGCAGTGCATGCTGGGTGTGCTCTGAGTGCGGTGCATGCTGGGTGTGCTCTGAGTGGGGTGCATGCTGGCTGTGCCCAGAGTGCATTGCATGCTGGGTGTCCACTGAGTGTTTTGAATGCTGGGTGTCCTCTGAGTGCTCTGCATTCTGGGTGTGCCCTGAGTGCCTTGCATGCTGGGTGTGCCCTGAGTGCGGTGCATGCTGGGTGTGCTCTGAGTGCGGTGCATACCGGGTGTGCTCTGAGTGTGGTGCATGCCGGGTGTGCTCTGAGTGCGGTGCATGCCGGGTGTGCTCTGAGTGTGGTGCATGCTGGGTGTGCTCTGATTGCGGTGCATGCCGGGTGTGCCCAGAGTGCGGTGCATGCTGGGTGTTCCCAGAGTGCGGTGCTTGCTGGGTGTGCTCTGAGTACGTTGCATGCTGGGTGTGCCCTGAGTGAGGTGCATGCTGGGTGTGCCCAGAGTGCGGTGCATGCTGGGCGTGCCCAGAGTGCAGTGCATGCTGAGTGTGCCCAGAGTGCGGTGCATGCTGGGTGTGCTCTGAATGCGGTGCATGCTGGGTGTGCTCTGAGTGTGGTGCTTGCTGGGTGTGCTCTGAGTGCGATGCTTGCTGGGTGTGCTCTGAGTGTGATGCATGCTGGGTGTGCTGTGAGTGCGGTGCATGCTGGGTGTGCCCAGAGTGTGGTGCATGCTGGTTGTGTCCAGAGTGCGGTGCATTCTGGGTGTGCCCAGAGTGCGGTGAATGCTGGGTGTGCCCTGAGTGTGGTGCATGCTGGTTGTGTCCAGAGTGCGGTGCATTCTGGGTGTGCCCAGAGTGCGGTGCATGCTGGGTGTGCGCAGAGTGCGGTGCATGCTGGTGTGCCCTGAGTGCACTGCATGCTGCTCAATAATGACAATTATGAAGCCACGGAAGGCCACTTTGCGTGGCCCTCAGTGGCTTCATAAATCTCAGGTAAAGAAACATCGCTTTCTTACTCTGCGCCAGGGAGGAGTTGCGTGGTTGTTTCCATGCAACCCCCATGTTTTTTCACGCATTAACCGATTTACCATATCTGGTAAACCTGGGAATGCGCCAAAAAGATACTCTGCCCCAGGTTAGGGGTAATGAGGAGAAATATCTTTATTTCTCCTCGTTATTTACTCTTTCTGTGTGTGTTGCATTCAGGGGAAACAGCCTTTACAACGAGGTTTTTACCTTTAGCACGCATTTTTTACCATGCATGTTTTTAGAATGCATATGCTTTTACAACGTATGCCTTTACCACACATTTAGGTTAAGTTCGGGGGCGTGAAGGGGTCTCCCCTCACAAATACATTGTATATATATATATATATATAAACAATGTGCAGTAAAGGCATACGTTGTAAAAGCATATGCAATTTTAAAAAAATGTGCCTTAAAAATTGTGTGGTAAAAGCATGCAGAGTATTTCCCTGCGTTGTTCCGTCATACAACTGCATTCTGCAGCACATATAGCAAGAGGAATTTGCCTCTCAGGATTGTTTTTGTGCAGGAACATGCTCCTTCCTGCACAAAAAGCATCCTGCCTGCAACACAGACACCCTTGCACCATGGCGTTGGCGCTAGGCAGTCTTCTGTGCACAAGTGCAGGGGAAAGGACAGAAATGCACCGTATTGCATTAAATACGGTGCATTCCTGCCCTTTCCCTGTAATGTAGCGCAGAACACGAAGGTGATTTGCTGCGCTGCGTTGCATTACAAATGTCATAAATTTGACCTCATGTGTTCACAAAGTTGTGCAGACTAGGGCTCCAACGCAGCCCCTGGAGGGTTTGATTGGGACTGTTTCACATCCCCGCCCACCCTCACCCCCAAACTCCCCAGACTCTGTGGACATTGCAAGACAGAAATGGACCACTCAGAGGGCAAGAAACAACCGGTAGTAACCTGCAAGTAGAATATTTATCCGCTCACTTCCTGTTTGTGTACTACAAAGGTGATCCATTCTTTACCCAATCACAGCCACCCTGAAGGATTTTCAGTGGGTGGCACTAGAGCCCCAATAACCTTGTGTGGGCGGAGACTGATTCTCAGTTGCCTACTGGGCGGTGCTCGGGTGCCAGTCGCCAACGGGCTAAACAGCACCTGGTTGAGGTTTTATCACAGCCGTTCACTAAACAACCTTATTTTTCTCAGTATGTTTATCCAGGGGATTCCAAAGGCTGACTCTGAGTGTGGATAATCTCTGATTTGCTGGTGTTGGCAATGAGCAGGGCTGGATTAGATAAACATCTGGCTGTCGTCCAACCCTCCTGTTTGCTGTGCAGCGCAGGACTGAGTGCAAAGCACCGCAGGCCCTCAGATCTCACTCACACCAGGGGTGGAATGAGATCTCTGGACTGGGACTGCCGCTGGTAACAGCTGCTGCTTGCCCAGTGGTTGGACTCCAACTGAGGCAGACTTTCAGTACTCGTGATTCTGGCCAAGGACAGGACTTGGCTTTGAAAATACCCGCATTGAATGTTGACTTCTAATGTAATTCTGCAATTGGCTGATACCTCATTTCATGGATCACAACCTCTCCTCCTCAAAACCCTGTCCCTGCAACCTAACACTATCTATCTATCTATCTATCTATCTATCTATCTATCTATCTATCTATCTATCTAGCTATCTATCTATCTATCTCAACATCCATTCACCTGAAACCACACAGCCCCCACCAATGATCACAGCTAACTGGTATTAATATAATTTATTGCAAAATAACTTGAGTAAATGCATGCAATGTTTGTTTTCTTGAAAGCAAATGGCTAATCGCAATAACTAACATTTAACCATTGGATTAACCTCTAACCCTGGGTTCCGAAGTAGCGTGCTACTCGCCGTAAAGCGCTTCAACGCCTTGTCGGTGGTAGTAAGTGCTATATAAATACAATTACAATTCACAATTACAATTTTTAGAGCCGTCTTCTCTCTTATGTTATGTTGAATATTGGTAAAGTGCGCAAATACCTTGAAAGGTGTCAGTTGCTAGTGAAGAAGGTGCGAACGACGTGAATGTCCAGGGAGAACAGGATGAAGAAGGCTGCGTGAACAGCCAACTTTTAAGTTTTTGTCCTGAAAGTGTAGAACTCAGAAAAACTTTTCACTTGGCCTGGTAAAGGATTCCAGAGTCTGCAAGATAGATAGGATACAGCACAGCCACCCACCTGAACTTTTCTGATGAAGGGATGCTGATGAGGAAGCTGACCTGAGAAGATGTGGAGGAGGTAACAAACGAATTTCTTCCTGAGATATGCAAGACCTCAGTTATAGATGGCCCGATGGTTGAGGCACAGGGCTTTAAATTGTAAGTGCTTTTTCTCTGGAGCCAGTGAATGGTAGATAGATGGAATGAAACTGAGGCAGTCACCCCTAAGGTGAGAATAAAGCTGAGTGGTGCACAAATTGCTACGGCTGGGTAAGGTAAATCTGCTAGCCCTTCATAGAGGACATTGCCGTGATACCAACAGGATGTAATGAGGGAATGCACCACGGTTATCCTGGATGAAATGGGAAGAAGTGAAAGAATGTTCCAGAGCTTTCGGAGATAAGATAAGATAATTTTTATTGCACAATTAATTAAAATCATTGCAATGAAATCACATATAAATATACAATATAAAATGTTGTTCCCTTATTGTACTAGATAAAAAGACAGGTTGTTTCAATCAGTTATGCAAAAGTTAAGAAAATGGAAACACCGTTTTGGTTACTATAAACATATAAACCTTAAAAGGAGTACATGACATGGCCGAGCTTTACAAGTTAAAGTTCTATACGATGGGGGAGTCCAGAGAAGCCCTTATTGCCATCAAATATTTCAGAAACCGGGCCGCCAGCTGCGCTGATTCACCTTTCATGCACTCAACTAAAGCGGCATGACATGTTCGTATATTTAAAATACGCCAAATCGGACGAAGCCAGTATATTCTCAGTGGACGCAATTTCGGACAAATACACAATATCTGAATTAGTGATTCCTCTGCTGCTCCGCAAGCTCGGCACTTGGTGACTACAGACTCTTTATACCCTTGCCCATATTTGTATGGCAAACAGTGGGATCAGTCCGAACCGCAACCTCCTTAGTTGTCGCTTCAATATTGGTTTTAAAGGAGAGGACAGATAATATGGCAAAGTCACACTGACGTAGAGGGTCGAGGCCCAGCTTCCATGATTAAAGGGCCCGATTCACAGAACTAACTTAAGACAAAATCCTAAACTTACTACCATTTTGGTATTCACAGAAGGCACTTACTCATTTTGGTATTCACAGAAGGCACTTACTCATTTTGGTATTCACAGAAGGCACTTACTCATTGATGAGTAAGTGCCTTCTGTGAATACCAAAATGAGTAAGTGCCTTCTGTGAATACCAAAATGGTAGTAAGTTTAGGATTTTGTCTTAAGTTAGTTCTGTGAATCGGGCCCTAAGTTTTTTAATGTTTGCATATCACAATCGGCAGACAGGAGCTTCGCCTGTTTTGTTAAAAGTCTTGAGGCCGTTGGTATAGATAAGGAGGCTGACCATATTTCCTTTGCATCCAATACCTCTACACTTGTGGGCTAGATATTCACACCATGTTGCCCCTTGGGTATTTATCTTTGTCCAGATGTGTCGTTTCAAGGTGTTTTCCCGAGCTTGTTTAGCCTTTAGACAATATGCAATAAATCTCGCCTTCAGGATCCATTTTTGGGAAGAAAGGTTGAATTCTCTCCGAATTTGAGCATGAGCAGTGGCAGTTGGCAAGAAAAAAACTTTACGAAAACAGGCCGACTGTGCTCTATCCAGCCATGTTGCCATCTTAGCTTTGAAGGCTATTGCACCATGGGCTACTGATGGTAAAAATTTTGCCCCCATTAATCGAATTAGGGGAGAAAGGGCAGGGGAGCTCATGGCTTTCCTTGCTCTACAAAAGATGCCTTCCAAAGATTGAGCTGTTCCTTCCATTGCAGTAATGTGGGCAGAGGGCCGTCCTTTGTGATCGATCCACACACCTAAATACTTATAGGTGGTCACAATCTCGATGGGTTTACCTTCGATGTTCCATGCACCCTTCCTTTTTAATTGTTGCGATATTATCATTGCCTTTGTTTTTGCGGTATTCAGTTTTAAGTTGTTCTCTCTACAATATAGAGATAGTACCGTTAACAGCCGCTGTAGACCAATCTTTCGGAGAAGACCAAAGCAGATGGTAGAGATCTGTCTGATTTGTTTGGAGAAGGTGGGATTCTGATCAAAGAAAATGCCCAGATTGTTGTCCGGTGCGGGAGTGGTTGGAACGCCCAGCTCAGAAGGCCACCAGAATGGGTTCCAAAACTCAGACTGAGTGCCCAAGAGAAGAATTTTAGTCTTATCACTATTTACTTTGAGGTAGCTGTCTGTCACCCACATGGTAAATGCACTCATGCATGAACAGACCTCAAACTCCTAGAAATTCACATTTGCAGTCAGGTCCTGGCGCTGTACCAGAAGCTGGGCACTGCATTTTCTACACCTCATAGTTCACAACCACACTTCTAGTCTTCCGGTAGATGCTTTGATGCTGGTGTCCTTCTGGTGCATGAGAAGCTCCTGGCTACACCTTGTGGTCCATAACCCCAAGTCTAGTCTTCCTGTAGATGCTTTGATGCTGGGTCCTGCTGGTGCATGAGAAGCTCATGGCTACACCTCGTAGCCCATAACCACATGTCTTGTCTTCCGGTAGACGCATTGACGCTAGGTCCTGCCAGTAAACAAGAAGCTCATGGCTACACCTCGTAGCCCATAACCACATGTCTAGTCTTCCGGTAGACGCTTTGATGCTGGGTCCTGCCGGTGCACGAGAAGCTCATGGCTACACCTCGTAGCCCATAACCACATGTCTAGTCTTCCGGAAGATGCTTTGATGCTGGGTCCTGCCGGTGCACAAGAAGCACATGGCTACACCTCGTAGTTCATAACCCCACGTCTAGTCTTCTGGTCTATGCTTTGATGCTGAGTCCTGCCGGTGCACAAGAGGCTCATGGCTACACCTTGTAGCCCATAACCACATGTCTAGTCTTCCGGTAGACGCTTTGATGCTGGGTCCTGCCGGTGCACGAGAAGCTCATGGCTACACCTCGTAGCCCATAACCACATGTCTAGTCTAACGGAAGATGCTTTGATGCTGGGTCCTGCCGGTGCACAAGAAGCACATGGCTACACCTCGTAGTTCATAACCCTACGTCTAGTCTTCTGGTCTATGCTTTGATGCTGAGTCCTGCCGGTGAACAAGAGGCTCATGGCTACACCTTGTAGCCCATAACCACATGTCTAGTCTTCCGGTAGATGCTTTGACGCTAGATCCTGCCGGTGCACGAGAAGCTCATGGCTACACCTTGTAGTCCATATCCACCTGTCTAGTCTTCCAGTAGATGCTTTGATGCTGGATCCTGCCGGTGCACGAGAAGCTCATGACTACACCTCGTAGTCCATAACCCCACGTCTAGTCTTCCGGTCGATGCTTTGTTGCTGAGTCCTGCCGGTGCACGAGAGGCTCATGGCTACACCTTGTAGCCCATAACCACATGTCTAGTCTTCCGGTAGATGCTTTGATCCTGGGTCCTGCCGGTGCACAAGAAGCTCATGTCTACACTCCATAGTCCATAACTACATGTCTAAACTTCCTGTCGATGATTTGATGCTGGGATCCTGCCGGTGCACGAGAAGCTCATGGCTGCACTCCATAGTCCATAACTACATGTCTAAACTTCCGGTCGATGCTTTGATGCTGGGATCCTGCCGGTGCACGAGAAGCTCATGGCTACACCTCGTAGCCCATAACCACATGTCTAGTCTTCCGGTAGGCGCTTTGATGCTGGGTCCTGCCGGTGCACGAGAAGCTCATGGCTACACCTCGTAGCCCATAACCGCATGTCTAGTCTTCCGGAAGATGCTTTGATGCTGGGTCCTGCCGGTGCACAAGAAGAACATGGCTACACCTCGTAGTTCATAACCCCACGTCTAGTCTTCTGGTCTATGCTTTGATGCCGAGTCCTGCCGGTGCACAAGAGGCTCATGGCTACACCTTGTAGCCCATAACCACATGTCTAGTCTTCCGGTAGACGCTTTGATGCTGGGTCCTGCCGGTGCACGAGAAGCTCATGGCTACACCTCGTAGCCCATAACCACATGTCTAGTCTAACGGAAGATGCTTTGATGCTGGGTCCTGCCGGTGCACAAGAAGCACATGGCTACACCTCGTAGTTCATAACCCTACGTCTAGTCGTCTGGTCTATGCTTTGATGCTGAGTCCTGCCGGTGCACAAGAGGCTCATGGCTACACCTTGTAGCCCATAACCACATGTCTAGTCTTCCGGTAGACGCTTTGACGCTAGATCCTGCCGGTGCACGAGAAGCTCATGGCTACACCTTGTAGTCCATATCCACCTGTCTAGTTTTCCAGTAGATGCTTTGATGCTGGATCCTACCGGTGCACGAGAAGCTCATGACTACACCTCGTAGTCCATAACCCCACGTCTAGTCTTCCGGTCGATGCTTTGTTGCTGAGTCCTGCCGGTGCATGAGAGGCTCATGGCTACACCTTGTAGCCCATAACCACATGTCTAGTCTTCCGGTAGATGCTTTGATCCTGGGTCCTGCCGGTGCACAAGAAGCTCATGTCTACACTCCATAGTCCATAACTACATGTCTAAACTTCCGGTCGATGCTTTGATGCTGGGATCCTGCCGGTGAACAAGAAACTCATGGCTGCACCTCGTAGTCCACAACCCCATGTCTAGTCTTCTGGTAGACGCTTTGATGCTGGGACCTGACGGTGCACGAGAAGCTCATGGCTACACCTCATAGTTAGCCTGTCCAGTTTTAGGTTTAAACCTATAATAACTGATAAAACCCCACCGAAAGGGAAATAACCCTCACCAGTGTAAATATATAAACACTGAAAAACACCTGCACAACCGCAAACTAAATCTCATTCAAAGAAAGGAAAAGGAGAGTTAAAGAGTAATTTCCTTTCTTCCCGAAGGGGCCAATACAATGTAACTTTGTTGTACAAGCTAGCAGCAAGAAAGACTGGCTAACATTACTCTGCTTGAGTTTTGTTGTTTAGGGATGTCACTAAAATATTGTTTTTTCTTTCTTTTGCTTTTTTCAGTTTTGTGGTCTTTGGTCTAAAGATGCAGGGCTTAGAGGCATGTTTTACGTCTTGTTTAAATATTTTATAAACTGTATAGAATTAGGAAATATCAAAATCATATTTGATATTTTGGCTGCATTTGATTCTTTCACTGATATGTAAAATGGCTGGTTTCATAACAATCTTTCCCAATATGTGCCATCACATTTACCCACAGAGAATGGGTAAAAACCCTTGATACATCAGCCCCCAGTTTCTAGTGAGTCAGTATTGATAGTAGGTGAATTGCCAACACCTCAGGCTTTAAGCATTCAATCCACGGTATAGTGACAAGTGTATGTGAAAAGAGTGCTATCACCAAGCATCTGGGATAGTGGTGAAAACATTACACCAGGCTTTTAGAAAACATGGAACGCAGTGTCACTTGGAATGCTGCTGCAAAAAGGTTCTTTTCAATTTAAACAAAGATTGAAGTAATATTGTTTGTATTTGCAGTGATTCAGCTATGTATATGAAAAAGTTGTGTGATGACCTGTCAAAATCGATACCTGAGCTGAAGTACTTCCCTGTAAGAGATCCTTGCCACTTGCTAGATGGTATGCTGAAAGCATCTTTACAATCTTCAGAGGTAATGAAGAATGCTATTGACTTTTTAGTCCATTTTGATGCACTGTTTTGTTATGCGCGGGAACTAAACGCAAATATTTCTCATTTTATACTTTGTGTGGCATCAAAGAGTCATCCCAACTGTGTCACTTAGTTGATGGTTCTCTTTCCAAGTGAAGGGGCTGTGAATGCTATATTATCCATGTGGCAACCGTTTACAGAATTTTTGCTGAGTGAAGATGCCAAAATCAAGAAATGTGAGGATCTTTGGTCGCATATTGATAGTGATGTGAAAAAAACTCTACTGCATTCTTAGATTTTTACAGGAAAACATAACTGCTGTAGTGGACATAATAAAAAACTAGAGTCTGAAAACACCCTTGTCTGCCAAGTGTTCAGCATAATTGGTGTAGATGTGAAACATCTCATTGAGAGTAGGCTGGGTGACACCTTTAGTGAATTTGGCACTGCAACATGTTCCATGTTAGAGTGCTTGCCACTTGGTAAGCAAAGCAATGTTGAAGAGAAATTCAGGAACTTTTATTTTACAATGTATGAGAAATGGCTTGCAATGATGCATAGAAATGTCCCTTCACCAACCACGGCATTTGAAGTCAATGAAACCTCACTGTGGTACTCTGTACAAGTTCTAGATCCCTTCCGTAAAGGGAATCTTCTCCGTAGATTCAAAAGTGCTGCTTCAATTTTTGACTGCTTCAATAACTCTGAGGGCATAAGAGCCCAGTTCAAGGCAAATGTTGCAGAACCTGCCCAGAGAATCGAATCTTCAAGTGCACCAGTATTGGCATGGAAAGCTATGTCAGTGGCCAGAGTTAGGAAATTGTGTACTTGCTGTTTTGGCGTTGCCCATCTCAAGTGCCAATGTTGAGAGGGCCTTTTCACAGAAAAAAGTTTACATGGGAAGGAAAGAGCGAGCACACATGACCAAAGACTCACTGAAGAAGTATTCTATGGTGTACTACAATAAGTTTGATTTGCAATAATGCATTTGGACCGCGTATACACTGTACATACACAGTCTATATACCATGCACTATCAGTGCAGAAAGCAAACAATAATAAAAGCAAAACGTTCCATAAACACCGGAAAAACACTGTTTCTGTTGTTTTTAATGGCGTGAAAATGTGTAACCACTGTTAACCACTGTTTTTTTAAGGTATTGAAATCACTTAAAAACACTGAAAACCCCCCACTAATTTACCAAAAATAGAAACTGAAAACAGGAAAGCCTACTCATAGTCCATAACCACATGTCTAGTCTTTCGGTAGACGCTTTGATACTGGGTCCTGCCGGTTCACAAGAAGCTGATGCCTACACCTCATAATCCATAACACCAGTCTAGTCTTCCAGTCGATGCTTTGATGCTAGGTCCTGCCGGTGCATGAGAAGCTCATGGCTACACCTCGTAGTCCATAACCACATGTCTAATCTTACGGTCGATGCTTTGATGCTGGGTCCAGCCGGTGCATGAGAAGCTCATGGCTACACCTCGTAGTCCATAACCGCATGTCTAGTCTTCCGGTTGATGCTTTGATGCTGAGTCCTGCCGGTGCAAGAGAAGCACATGGCTACACCTCATCGTCCATAACACCAGTCTAGTCTTCCGGTCAATGCTTTGATGCTAGGTCCTGCCGGTGCATGAGAAGCTCATGGCTACACCTCATAGTTCATAACCCTACGTCTAATCTTCCAGTAGAAGCTTTGAAGCTGGGTCCTGCCGTTGCATGAGAAGCTCATGGCTACACCTCATAGTCCATAACCCCATGTCTTGTCTTCCGGTAGATGCTTTGATGCTGCAGTCCTGCTGGTGCACAAGAAGCTCATGGCTACACCTCGTAGCCATAACCACATAGCTAGTCTTCCGGTAGACGCTTTGACGCTAGGTCCTGCCGGTGCACAAGAAGCTCATGGCTGCACCTCAAAGTCCATAACCACATGTCTAGTCTTCCGGTCGATGCTTTGATGGTGGGTCCTGCCGGTGCACAAGAAGCACATGGCTACACCTCGTAGTTCATAACCCCACGTCTAGTCTTCTGTTCTATGCTTTGATGCTGAGTCCTGCCGGTGCACAAGAGGCTCATGGCTACACCTTGTAGCCCATAACCACATGTCTAGTCTTCCGGTAGACGCTTTGACGCTAGATCCTGCCGGTGCACGAGAAGCTCATGGCTACACCTTGTAGTCCATATCCACCTGTCTAGTCTTCCAGTAGATGCTTTGATGCTGGATCCTGCCGGTGCACGAGAAGCTCATGACTACACCTCGTAGTCCATAACCCCACGTCTAGTCTTCCGGTCGATGCTTTGTTGCTGAGTCCTGCCGGTGCACGAGAGGCTCATGGCTACACCTTGTAGCCCATAACCACATGTCTAGTCTTCCGGTAGATGCTTTGATCCTGGGTCCTGCCGGTGCAGAAGAAGCTCATGTCTACACTCCATAGTCCATAACTACATGTCTAAACTTCCGGTCGATGCTTTGATGCTGGGATCATGCCGGTGCACGAGAAGCTCATGGCTACACTCCATAGTCCATAACTACATGTCTAAACTTCCGGTCGATGCTTTGATGCTGGGATCCTGCCGGTGCACGAGAAGCTCATGGCTACACCTCGTAGCCCATAACCACATGTCTAGTCTTCCGGTAGACGCTTTGATGCTGGGTCCTGCCGGTGCACGAGAAGCTCATGGCTACACCTCGTAGCCCATAACCACATGTCTAGTCTTCCGGAAGATGCTTTGATGCTGCGTCCTGCCGGTGCACAAGAAGCACATGGCTACACCTCGTAGTTCATAACCCCACGTCTAGTCTTCTGGTCTATGCTTTGATGCTGAGTCCTGCCGGTGCACAAGAGGCTCATGGCTACACCTTGTAGCCCATAACCACATGTCTAGTCTTCCGGTACACGCTTTGACGCTAGATCCTGCCGGTGCACGAGAAGCTCATGGCTACACCTTGTAGTCCATATCCACCTGTCTAGTCTTCCAGTAGATGCTTTGATGCTGGATCCTGCCGGTGCACGAGAAGCTCATGACTACACCTCGTAGTCCATAACCCCACGTCTAGTCTTCCGGTCGATGCTTTGTTGCTGAGTCCTGCCGGTGCACGAGAGGCTCATGGCTACACCTTGTAGCCCATAACCACATGTCTAGTCTTCCGGTAGATGCTTTGATCCTGGGTCCTGCCGGTGCACAAGAAGCTCATGTCTACACTCCATAGTCCATAACTACATGTCTAAACTTCCGGTCGATGCTTTGATGCTGGGATCCTGCCGGTGAGCAAGAAACTCATGGCTGCACCTCGTAGTCCACAACCCCATGTCTAGTCTTCTGTTAGACGCTTTGATGCTGGGACCTGACGGTGCATGAGAAGCTCATGGCTACACCTCATAGTTAGCCTGTCCAGTTTTAGGTTTAAACCTATAATAACTGATAAAACCCCACCGAAAGGGAAATAACCCTCACCAGTGTAAATATATAAACACTGAAAAACACCTGCACAACCGCAAACTAAATCTCATTCAAAGAAAGGAAAAGGAGAGTTAAAGAGTCATTTCTTTTCTTCCCGAAGGGGCCAATACAATGTAACTTTGTTGTACAAGCTAGCAGCAAGAAAGACTGGCTAACATTACTCTGCTTGAGTTTTGTTGTTTAGGGATGTCACTAAAATATTGTTTTTCTTTCTTTTGCTTTTTTCAGTTTTGTGGTCTTTGGTCTAAAGATGCAGGGCTTAGAGGCATGTTTTACGTCTTGTTTAAATATTTTATAAACTGTATAGAATTAGGAAATATCAAAATCATATTTGATATTTTGGCTGCATTTGATTCTTTCACTGATATGTAAAATGGCTGGTTTCATAACAATCTTTCCCAATATGTGCCATCACATTTACCCACAGAGAATGGGTAAAAACCCTTGATACATCAGCCCCCATTTTCTAGTGAGTCAGTATTGATAGTAGGTGAATTGCCAACACCTCAGGCTTTAAGCATTCAATGCAAGGTATAGTGACAAGTGTATGTGAAAAGAGTGCTATCACCAAGCATCTGGGATAGTGGTGAAAACATGACACCAGGCTTTTAGAAAACATGGAACGCAGTGTCACTTAGATTGCTGCTGCAAAAAGGTTCTTTTCAATTTAAACAAAGATTGAAGTAATATTGTTTGTATTTGCAGTGATTCAGCTATGTATATGAAAAAGTTGTGTGATGACCTGTCAAAATCGATACCTGAGCTGAAGTACTTCCCTGTAAGAGATCCTTGCCACTTGCTAGATGGTATGCTGAAAGCATCTTTACAATCTTCAGAGGTAATGAAGAATGCTATTGACTTTTTAGTCCATTTTGATGCACTGTTTTGTTATGCGCGGGAACTAAACGCAAATATTTCTCATTTTGTACTTTGTGTGGCATCAAAGAGTCATCCCAACTGTGTCACTTAGTTGATGGTTCTCTTTCCAAGTGAAGGGGCTGTGAATGCTATATTATCCATGTGGCAACCGTTTACAGAATTTTTGCTGAGTGAAGATGCCAAAATCAAGAAATGTGAGGATCTTTGGTCGCATAT
Source organism: Calotriton arnoldi (assembly GCA_963921515.1). Lineage (NCBI taxonomy): Eukaryota > Metazoa > Chordata > Amphibia > Caudata > Salamandridae > Calotriton > Calotriton arnoldi. The sequence continues at coordinate 45,207 of CAWUFW010022571.1, forward strand.
TGATAGTGATGTGAAAAAAAACCTCTACTGCATTCTTAGATTTTTACAGGAAAACATAACTGCTGTAGTGGACATAATAAAAAAACTAGAGTCTGAAAACACCCTTGTCTGCCAAGAGTTTAGCATAATTGGTGTAGATGTGAAACATCTCATTGAGAGTAGGCTGGGTGACACCTTTAGTGAATTTGGCACTGCAACATGTTCCATTTTAGAGTGCTTGCCACTTGGTAAGCAAAGCAATGTTGAAGAGAAATTCAGGAACTTTTATTTTACAATGTATGAGAAATGGCTTGCAATGATGCATAGAAATGTCCCTTCACCAACCATGGCATTTGAAGTCAATGAAACCTCACTGTGGTACTCTGTACAAGTTCTAGATCCCTTCCGTAAAGGGAATCTTCTCCGTAGTTTCAAAAGTGCTGCTTCATTTTTGACCGCTTCAATAACTCTGAGGGCATAAGAGCCCAGTTCAAGGCAAATGTTGCAGAACCTGCCCAGAGAATCGAATCTTCAAGTGCACCAGTATTGGCAAGGAAAGCTATGTCAGTGGCCAGAGTTAGGAAATTGTGTACTTGCTGTTTTGGCGTTGCCCATCTCAAGTGCCAATGTTGAGAGGGCCTTTTCACAGAAAAAAGTTTACATGGGAAGGAAAGAGCGAGCACACATGACCAAAGACTCACTGAAGAAGTATTCTATGGTGTACTACAATAAGTTTGATTTGCAAAAATGTATTTGGACCGCGTATACACTGTACATACACAGTCTATATACCATGCATTATCAGTGTTGAAAGCAAACAATAATAAAAGCAAAACGTTCCATAAACACCGGAAAAACACTGTTTCTGATGTTTTTAATGGCGTGAAAATGTGTAACCACTGTTAACCACTGTTTTTTTAAGGTATTGAAATCACTTAAAAACACTGAAAACCCCCCACTAATTTACCAAAAATAGAAACTGAAAACAGGAAAGCCTACTCATAGTCCATAACCACATGTCTAGTCTTTCAGTAGACGCTTTGATGCTGGATCCTGCCAGTGCACGTGAAGCTCATGGCTACACCTCGTAGTCCGTAACCACACGTCTAGTCTTCTGGTGGATGCTTTCATGCTGGGTCCTGTCGGTGCGCGAGATGCTCATGGCTACACCTCGTAGTCCATTACCACATGTCTAGTCTTTCGGTAGACGCTTTGATACTGGGTCCTGCCGGTTCACAAGAAGCTCATGCCTACACCTCATAATCCATAACACCAGTCTAGTCTTCCGGTCGATGCTTTGATGCTAGGTCCTGCCGGTGCATGAGAAGCTCATGGCTACACCTCGTAGTCCATAACCACATGTCTAATCTTACGGTCGATGCTTTGATGCTGGGTCCAGCCGGTGCATGAGAAGCTCATGGCTACACCTCATCGTCCATAACACCAGTCTAGTCTTCCGGTCGATGCTTTGATGCTAGGTCCTGCCGGTGCATGAGAAGCTCATGGCTACACCTCATAGTTCATAACCCTACGTCTAATCTTCCAGTAGAAGCTTTGAAGCTGGGTCCTGCCGGTGCATGAGAAGCTCATGGCTACACCTCATAGTCCATAACCCCATGTCTTGTCTTCCGGTAGATGCTTTGATGCTGCAGTCCTGCTGGTGCACAAGAAGCTCATGCCTACACCTCGTAGCCATAACCACATATCTAGTCTTCCGGTAGACGCTTTGATGCTAGGTCCTGCCGGTGCACAAGAAGCTCATGGCTGCACCTCAAAGTCCATAACCACATGTCTAGTCTTCCGGTCGATGCTTTGATGGTGGGTCCTGCCGGTGCACGAGAAGCTCATGGCTACACCTCGTAGCCCATAACCACATATCTAGTCTTCCGGTAGACGCTTTGACGCTAGGTCCTGCCGGTGCACGAGAAGCTCATGGCTACACCTCGTAGTCCATAACCACATGTCTAGTCTTCTGGTCGATGCTTTGATGGTGGGTCCTGCCGGTGCACGAGAAGCTCATGGCTACACCTCGTAGCCCATACCCACATATCTAGTCTTCTGGTAGATGCTTTGACGCTAGGTCCTGCCGGTGCACGAGAAGCTCATGGCTACACCTCATAGTAAATAACCACATGTCTAGTCTTCCGGTCGATGCTTTGATGCTGGGATCCTGCCGGTGAACAAGAAACTCACGGCTACACCTCGTAGTCCACAACCAAACGTCTACTCTTCTGATCGATGCTTTGATGCTGGTGTCCTACTGGTGCATGAGAAGCGCCTGGCTACACCTCATAGTCCATAACCCCATGTCTAGTCTTAATAATAATACTGGAGCTTATAAAGCGTGACAGCTACCCTAAACAGGGGTGTCCCGGCGCTGAAGCAGCAGGTAATAGCGACCAGAGCGAGCACCGAGGTCCATGGAAACCCTATTGATCTGCCATAAAGAGCCACGTATTCAGGGCCTTTCTGAAACAGGATTCTGACTTGACCTGTCGCAGGTACCCCGGTAGAGCATTCCACAGTGAGGCCGTTCTGACTGTGAAAGCTCTGCCGCCCAACCGTGATTTCGCAAAGCGTGGGGTGCGCAGCAAATTATGAAAATTGGATCGCAACGTACGATTTTGCTTATAGAGGCACAGTCTTTCCTTCAGATAACCAGGGCATTTTCCGTTGAGGGCCCGGTAGGCCAATGTCATGGCCTTAAATTTAATTCTTTTCTCCACTGGAAGCCAGTGAAGCTTCTGTAGATGCGGAGAGACATGGTGTCGAAATGGTATACGACGAACCAGCCTCGCAGCCGCATTCTGTATCATCTGAAGGCGACAAATGGCGTAATTGGGAAGGCCAAGATATAGGCTATTTGCGTAGTCCAGCCTAGATGTAACTCTGGCGTGGACTAATGATTTGCGGCAATTTTCCGGTAGGAAGTGTAGGACTTTCCGGAGATTTTTTAGTATACCGAAACAGGTTGCAGAAACCTGCTGTATTTGGGCTGAAAAAGAGAGGTCCGCCTCCCATCTCACCCCTAAATTTCGGATACGTGTGGCAGGGGATGGTGGTGGACCCATTTCTGATGGCCACCATAGATCAGAGTCTGGCACTGGGTCTATCCCGAAGAACAGAACCTCTGTCTTCCCAGCGTTGAGCTTTAATTTATTCGAGTTCATCTATAGAGCTATATCGCGCAGACAGCCCTTGAAGTTCTTGAAGGCATCTGTTGTCCGCTCTTTAAATGGAAAAACCAACTGGGTGTCGTCAGCGTAGGAAATCGCCTTCACTCCCCAGTTGGCAATCAGGGAAAACAGTGGAGCTAGATATAGGTTAAAAAGCAAAGGACTCAAAGCTGAGCCCTGGGGGACACCACACCAGAGCTGTTTTGGTTTAGATTCACACGGTTGAAGGGCAACTCGCTGAGTACGCCCGCTCAGATAGGATGTTAGCCAGGTCAGCGCTTTCCCACCAAAGCCCACACCTTGTAGTCTCTGGATCAATATGGTGTGGTCGACAGTGTCGAACGCGGCAGACAGATCCAGGAGCACCAGCAGTGCTGATGCTCCTGAATCCAACGACCATCTTACCGACTCTGCCACCTCAAGGAGAGCGGTCTCCGTACTGAAACCCGCCCGGAAACCAGATTGTGTGTCGTGCAAAGCACTATTCTGCTCAATAAAAGTGGTCAGTTGGCGTTGGACAGCTTCTCCAGCATTTTTCCTGGGGCGGGGAGCAGAGAGATGGGTCTAAGATTGCTGAGGTCGCCTGGGTCACCATTTGGTTTCTTACGCAAAGGGAGAAGTGTTGCATGTTTCCATTGATCAGGGAAGATGCCTGTATCTAGGGAGGTATTCCAAATGTGAAGTAATCCGCCCATCAGGGAGGGAGCTAGCATTTTCCACAATTTGGGAGGGCAAGGATCATCTGGGGCGCCAGAGCGGCATTTTTGGATTTCAGCTAGCCCATCCTGTGGCGAAATCGGTGTGAAGTTGGTGAACGGAAGAACCTCACCCATACCCTGTGGAAGATCCGATTTCTCAGTTGCCTCAGGGGGCGAGAAGGAATCGTAGACCTTTAAAATTTTGTTATCAAAATGACTAGCAATTTTTTCACACAAGGCTAGGGATGCAGTCATTCCAGTCTCTATTGCCTTGGGTTTGAGAAAGGTTTGGACTACTTTAAAAACCTCTGTACTGGCGTGGTCAGCATTGTGGATGCGTGTCACAATATAGTCCCGCCTGGCTGCTTTTAGGGATTTGTGAAAATCTTTTAATGCTTTTTTGTAGGTTCCCTTAGCTAGGTCGCAGTAGCGCAGCCTCCACTGGCGTTCCAGTTTTTTGCACCTACTTTTTAATCCTTTGAGGGCATCGGAGAACCAGGGAGCAGAGGGGGACAGTCTGGTAGATTTTACTACTCTGACCGGCGCAACTGACTCCACAGCAGTGGCAATCCATTGATGTATAGCAGCTGCATCTATGTTGGGGTCAGAGGATAGGCGGGGGTAATTGTCCTGCAGAATAGTGCTTAATGAAGCTTCAGACAGGTTCTTCCAATTTCTTTTTTGAATAATTTGCGTGTCTTTAGCTTGACCCGGCTTTGGCAGGGTAATTGAAAAAGGGATCAGGTAGTGATCTGACCAAACCAACGGGGAGACTAAATCCAGGGTGTGCCCTGCTTTATGGGTCGGGGAGGACACCTGCTGTACAAGATTGGCACCTGCTAAAGAAGCGACCAATTGCATTGCTTGTGGACAGTTCGAGTCGTCCACATGCAGATTAAAATCTCCCAGGACAATAAAATTGGTATACCGTACCGATTTTTGAGCAATATAATTGCACAGAGTCTGGGATGCAGTCGTTGCACAGTCAGGTGGTCTATAAATCAAAATGCCCGCTAGGGCGGATGAGGGGTTGATTTGTATACAAAAATTAAGCCCTTCAATGCCCTGTACAAGAAGAGGGGAAGAGGACATAAGCTCCCACGAATCTTTAAAAATAATAGCCACCCCACCCACCCTTTTTCCACCTTCTCGATTGGCGTAGCACATTTTGAACCCTGGAGGGGTAGCTAGTGCAATAGTTGACATCACGTCCGTATTTAACCAGGTTTCAGTTAAAAACACAACATCCCAAATAGCCTCAATTAGAATTAACCAGACATCCTCCGCATGCTTGGGCAGTGATCTGCAATTGACAAGGCATGCCTTGATTTTAGAGTTGCCCTCGTTCGCCAAGCCCCGGAGGAGTACCTTACTCAAATTGGAGGCCTTAACCTGATTCAAAAGCTGACCGCAAGTGTCACAGCTATGCGGCAGTGAGGATTTAGCTAAGTCAATCAGGTGTGCTCCTGGACACATTAAGCCTTGAAGACACATCAGGTCGTCTCGCGACCAACAAATGGCATTACCTCTCCCACAAACGGCAGCATGGCCGGCGCAGGCCGCGATCCGGGCGCAGACGGGCTTGCCTCAGGCGCGCCCGCTGCGGGCGTCCGCTGCGCGGCCGGCAAGCCCTCTGAACCATATACCCGGGGAACGGAAGTGAGGAGCAATGTGGGCGGAGTCGCGTTTGTCCCTCCGTTCAATCGGCACTGTTTGCCGTGACGGACCGGGGACCGCGAAAATGGGCAGAACAAACAACACAGTAAAAAAAAAAAAAAATGCTGGTGCGCAAGATGCTCATGGCTACACCTCGTAGTCCATTACACATGTCTAGTCTTCTGGTAGACGCTTTGATGCTGGGACTGCTGGTGCACAAGAAGCTCATGGCTACACCTCATAGTCCATAACCACATGTCTAGTCTTTCAGTAGACACTTTAATGCTGGGTCCTGCCGGTGCATGAGAAGCTCATGGCTACACCTCGTAGTCCGTAACCACACATCTAGTCTTCTGGTCGATGCTTTCATGCTGGGTCCTGCCGGTGCGCAAGATGCTCATGGCTACACCTCGTAGTCCATTACACATGTCTAGTCTTCCGGTAGACGCTTTGATATTGGGTTGTGCCGGTTCACAAGAAGCTCATGGCTACACCTCATAGTCCATAACCACATGTCTAGTCTTCCGGTCGATGCTTTGATGCTGGATCCTGCCTGTGCATGAGAAGCTCATGGCTACACCTCGTAGTCCATAACCACATGCCTAGTCTTCCGGTTGATGCTTTGATACTGGGTCCTGCCGGTGCATGAGAAGCTCATGGCTACACCTTGTAGGCCATAACCACATGTCTAGTCTTCCGGTTGATGCTTTGAGGCTGACTCCTGCTAGTGTACGAGAATTACATGGCTACACCTCATAGTTCATAACACCAGTCTAGTCTTCCGGTCGATGCTTTGATGCTAGGTCCTGCCGGTGCATGAGAAGCTCATGGCTACACCTCATAGTCCATAACCCCACGTCTAATCGTTCAGTAGATATTTTGAAGCTGGGTCATGCCGGTGCATGAGAAGCTCATGGCTATACCTCATAGTCCATAATCCCACGTCTTGTCTTCCAGTAGATGCTTTGATGCTGGTGTGCTGCTGGTGCACGAGAAGCTAATGGCTACACCTAGTAGTCCATAACCACATGTCTAGTCTTCTGGTAGATGCTTTGATGCTGCAGTCCTGCTGGTGCAAAGAAGCTCATGGCAGCACCTCGAAGTCCATAACCACATGTCTAGTCTTCCGGTCGATGCTTTGATGGTGGGTCCTGCCGGTGCACAAGAAGATCATGGCTACACCTCGTAGTCCATAACCCCATGTCTAGTCTTCCTGTAGATGCTTTGATGCTGGGTCCTGCCGGTGCATGAGAAGCTCATGGCTACACCTCGTAGTCCATAACCGCACGTCCAGTCTTCTGGTCTATGCTTTGATGCGGAGTCCTGCGGGTGCACGAGAAGCTCATGGCTACACCTCATAGCCCATAACCAAATGTCTAGTCTTCCGGTAGACGCTTTGACGCTAGGTCCTGCTGGTGCACGAGAAGCTCATGTCTACACCCCATGGTCCATAACTACACGTCTAATCTTCCGGTCGATGCTTTGATGCTGGGATCCTGCCGGTGAACAAGAAACTCATGGCTACACCTCGTAGTCCACAACCACACGTCTAGTCTTCTGATCGATGCTTTGATGCTGGTGTCCTGCTGGTGCATGAGAAGCCCCTGGCTACAACTCATAGTTCATAACCCCATGTCTACTCTTCCGGTAGACGGTTTGATGCTGGGACCTGCCGGTGAACAAGAAACTCATGGCTACACCTTGTAGTCCACAACCACACGTCTAGTCTTCTGATCGATGCTTTTAATGCTGGTGTCCTGCTGGTGCATCAGAAGCCCCTGGCTACAACTCATAGTTTATAAGCCCATGTCTAGTCTTCTGGTAGATGCTTTGATGCTAGGTCCTGCCGGTGCATGGGAAGCTCATGGCTACACCTCATAGTCCATAACCCCACGTCTAATCTTCTAGTAGAAGCTTTGAAGCTGGGTCCTGCCAGTGCATGAGAAGCTCATGGCTACACCTAGTAGTCCATAACCCCACATCTAGTCTTCCAGTCAATGCTTTGATGCTGAGTCCTGCCGGTGCACGAGAGGCTCATGGCTACACCTAGTAGTCCATAACCACATATCTAGTCTTCCGGTAGACGCTTTGACGCTAGGTCCTGCAGGTGCACGAGAAGCTCATGACTACACCTTGTATTCCATAACCACATGTCTAGTCTTCCGGTAGATGCTTTGAAGCTGGGTCCTGCCGGTGCATAAGAAGCTCATGTCTGCACTCCATAGTCCATAATTACACGTCTAATCTTCCAGTCGATGCTTTGATGCTGGGATCCTGCCGGTGAACAAGAAACTCATGGCTACACCTCGTAGTCTACAACCACACATCTAGTCTTCTGATCGATGCTTTGATGCTGGTGTAATGCTGGTGCATGAGAAGCCCCTGGCTACAACTCTTAATTCATAACCCCATGTCTAGTCTTCCGGTAGACGATTTGATGCTGGACCTGCCGGTGCCCAAGAAGCTCATGGCTACACCTCATAGTCCATAACCATATGTCTAGTCTTTCAGTAGACGCTTTGATACTGGGTCCTGCCGGTGCACGAGAAGCTCATGGCTACACTTCATAGTCCATAACCACATGTCTAGTCTTCTGGTCGATGCTTTGATGCTGGGTCCTGCTGGTGCATGAGAAGCTCATGGCTACACCTCGTAGTCCATAACCACATGTCTAGTCTTCCGGTTGATGCTTTGATGCTGAGTCCTGCCAGTGCGCGAGAAGCACATGGCTACACCTCATAGTCCCTAACACCAGTCTAGTCTTACGGTCCATGCTTTGATGCTAGGTCCTGCCGGTGCATGGGAAGCTCATGGCTACACCTCATAGTCCATAACCCCACGTCTAATCTTCTAGTAGAAGCTTTGAAGCTGGGTCCTGCCAGTGCATGAGAAGCTCATGGCTACACCTAGTAGTCCATAACCCCACATCTAGTCTTCCAGTCAATGCTTTGATGCTGAGTCCTGCCGGTGCACGAGAGGCTCATGGCTACACCTTGTATTCCATAACCACATGTCTAGTCTTCCGGTAGATGCTTTGAAGCTGGGATCCTGTCGGTGAACAAGATACTCATGGCTACACCTCGTAGTCCACAACCACACGTCTAGTCTTCTGATCGATGCTTTGATGCTGGTGTCCTGCTGGTGAATGAGAAGCACCTGGCTACAACTCATAGTCCATAACCCCATGTCTAGTCTTTCAGTAGATGCTTTGATGCTGGGTCCTGCCGGTGCACGAGAAGCTCATGGCTACACCTCGTAAACTGTAACCACACGTCTAGTCTTCTGGTCGATGCTTTCATGCTCGGTCCTGCCGGTGCGCGAGATACTCATGGCTACACCTCGTAGTCCATTACCAAATGTCTAGTCTTCCAGTAGACGCTTTGATGCTGGGTCCTGCCGGTGCATGAGAAGTTCATGGCTACACCTCGTAGTCCATAACCACATGTCTAGTCTTCCGGTCGATGTTTTGGTGCTGTGTCCTGCTGGTGCATGAGAAGCTCATGGCTACACCTCGTAGTCCATAACCACATGTCTAGTCTTCCGTTTGATGCTTTGATGCTGAGCCCTGCCGGTGCACGAGAAGCACATGGCTACACCTCATAGTCCATAACACCAGTCTAGTCTTCCGATCGATGCTTTGATGCTGCAGTCCTGCTGGTGCACAAGAAGCTTATGGCTGCACCTCAAAGTCCATAACCACATGTCTAGTCTTCCGGTCGATGCTTTGATGGTGGGTCCTGCTGGTGCACAAGAAGATCATGGCTACACGTCGTAGTCCATAACCCCAGTCTAGTCTTCAGGTTGATGCTTTGATGCTGGGTCCTGCTGGTGCATGAGAAGTTCACGGCTACACCTCGTAGTCCATAACCACATATCTAGTCTTCCGGTAGATGCTTTGATGCTGGATCCTGCCGGTGCATGAGAAGCTCATGGCTACACCTCGTAGTCCATAACCACATATCTAGTCTTCCGGTAGATGCTTTGATGCTGGATCCTGCCGGTGCATGAGAAGCTTATGGCTACACCTCATAGTCCATAACCTCACGTCTAGTCTTCCGGTAGATGCTTTGAAGCTGGGTCCTGCCGGTGCACCAGAAGCTCATGGCTACACCTCGTAGTCCATAACCCCATGTCTAGTCTTCCGGTGGATGCTTTGATGCTGGGGTCCTGCTGGTGCACGCGAAGCACATGACTACACCTCGTAGTCCATAACCACATGTCTAATCTTCCGGTAGATGCTTTGATGCTGCAGTCCTGCCGGTGCACGAGAAGCTCATGGCTACACCTCGAAGTCCATAACCCCACGTCTAGTCAAATCTTCCTGTAGATGCTTTGATACTGGGTCCTGCCGGTGCATGAGAAGCTCATGGCTACACCTCGTAGTCCATAACCACATGTCTAGTCTTCCGTTAGATGCTTTGATGCTGGGTCCTGCCGGTGCATGAGAAGCTCATGGCTACACCTCATAGTCCATAACCCCACGTCTAGTCTTCCGTTAGATGCTTTGAAGCTAGGTCCTGCTGGTGCACGAGAAGCTCATGGCTACACCTAGTAGTCCATAACCAAATGTCTAGTCTTCCGGTCGATGCGATAATGCTGGGTTCTGCTGGTTCACGAGAAGCTCATGGCTACACCTCGTAGTCCATAACCACATGTCTAGTCTTCCGTTCGATGCTTTGATGCTGAGTCCTGCTAGTTCACAAGAAGCTCATGGCTACACCTGGTAGTCCATAACCACATGTCTGGTCTTCCGGTCGATGCTTTGATGCTGGGTTCTGCTGGTTCACGAGGAGCTCATGGCTACACCTCATAGTCCATAACCCCACGTCTAATCTTCCGATAGATGCTATGACGCCAGGTCCTGCCAGTGCATAAGAAGCTCATGAATACACCTCGTAGTCCATGACCCCATGTCTAGTCTTCCGGTTGGTGCTTTGATGCTGGCCCTTGCCGGTGCACGAGAAGCTCATGACTACACCTCGTAGTCCATAACCCCACGTCTAGCCTTCCGGGTCCTGCCAGTGCACCAGAAGCTCATGGCTACACCTCGTAGTCCCTAACCCCATGTCTAGTCAAGTCTTCCTGTAGATGCTTTGATACTGGGTCCCGCTGGTGCACGAGAAGCTCATGGCTACACCTCGTAGCCCATAACCACATGTCTAGTCTTCCTGTCGATGCTTTGATGTTGGGTCCTGCGGTGCACGAGAAGCTCATGGCTACACCTCGTAGCCCATAACCACATATCTAGTCTTCTGGTAGATGCTTTGATGCTGGGTCCTGCCGGTGCACAAGAAGTTCATGGCTACACCTCGTAGTCCATAACCCCACATCTAGTCTTCCGGTGGATGCTTTGATACTGATTTCTGCCGGTGCACGAGAGGCTCATGGCTACATCTCCTAGCCCATAACCACATGTCTAGTCTTCCGGAAGACGCTTTGATGCTGAGTCCTGCCGATGCACGAGAAGCTCATGGCTACACCTCGTAGTCCATAACCACATCTAGTCTTCCTGTAGATTCTTTGATGCTGGGTCCTGCCCGTGCACGAGAAGCTCATGGCTATATCTCGTAGTCCATAACCACAGTCTAGTCTTCAGGCCAATGCTTTGATGCTGGGTCCTGCCGGTGCACGAGAAGCTCATGGCTACACCTCGTCGTCCATAACCCCACGTCCAGTCTTCTGGTCGATGCTTTGATGCTGGGTCCTGCATTTGCACGAGAAGCTCATGGATACACCTCGTAGTCCATAACCACACGTCAAGTCTTCTCATAGCTTCATTGATACCCTCTGCAGTCAATGATTTGTATCCAAAGATAAGAATAGATATTCTTCTCACTTTTAAGTACGGGAACTCACGCTCTGCATGTCTTCTACCACAATAGTCCACTTTTCTAACCTCCTGAGTCATGTTATTCCCACTTTCACATGTCTCTCTATTTCCCAACCAGGCGGCTGGTGATGAAAGGTTTCTGCTCTTCCTGCTGCCGGGCTCTGTGACCAGGGGTGCACTGGTGTTCAGAGGTGATGGTGGGCATTTTCAATCTCACCTGAGTTATTCACATTGGTAATGGGCTTCCATCAAGCCCAGTTGTTATAACCTGCTATGCTTGTTATGTATTCTGTGCACACCTCCATTGTTCCCTGCTGCTCAGCCAGTGTCTGGTGCCATGGAATGTTGGTGAGTGGCTGGAGGTTGGTTGTCAGAGAGAGAGAGTGGGCTGAGCAGAGAGGATGCTGCTCCTGGTGGGGTACTTTATTATGTAACCTGTAACCTCTTCTATAAACCTACAACTTGCTATCCTACATGAACTGGCTACCTGCCTCCTGCTTACCAAGAGGGTACATTTAATTACAAGCCCAGTGTAAGTGAGCAGTGAGTTCTGCAAGTGCCTGCTGAGGAGTGGTGTGTTCAGATGTGACCTAAGACGGATGGTGTGAACACTGCCCTCTTCGACCATAGACACTGCCCCAGGATCTGGGAGGGTACAGAAAGTGTCCCCTTTCTTCTTAAGAAGACTTTGAAAAACCTAATAAGGTTGTGCAAATCCTGTTCTGTAACTACTAAAGCTGGGAGAGTAAATGAATAACATCAAAATATAAAAAACACAATGTGCATGGCGTAAATTTTACTGAATCGTCTTGAATAAATAACAGAAACAATGGCAGCTTCTTTTCATGCTATATATATATATATATTAAATGACATCTTTAAATTTGTTGAGCAATAAGGTCATAGCCTTAAGTAGAACAATACTAGTCGACGATGTAGGTGCGGGATGTCTAAGGAGGAAGAATATTAATTTTTAGGACCATGAGGATCACAACTGGTTGTTCTTTGACAGCACTAGGGAGTTGGCTTGTAATAGGGGTCCAGGGTTGACAAACGAGCTGTAACGCGACCGTATTACAGAAATGAATTCGGCCAGAAGCAAAGGCGGCAGTGCTCCAGTCTGGACCACAAGATCCTGCTCAAGGGTTCAAGCTCTCTGCACACCGTGAACTGACCACCCGCTCACATGTATTGTATTGCGACCTTTATATAGCATTTACTACCAGTGTGTGGGGGCTGCAGTGGTTGCTTACATTGGTAGCAAGACACCTTGTAGGATGTTTGATTAGAAGGATGTTGTCTTTGTTGGGATCCTACGTGGGAAGTGTTTCCATGTTGTGTGCGATGACCACCAAGGTCAGGTTATCGTGTTATTGGACACAGCGCAGAGAAGTGTGGTGGATGAAGAGGTGACAGATAGGCACTCAGTTTATGGTTGTGAATAAACTGGCAGTTATGCGCAGCTTTGCAGGTCTCTTTTATGTTTTTTTGTGATCATAGTCCACTTAGCTGGTTACTTTACTGGGTTGTCCTTTCTGGGATATTTTGTTTAAAGTTTACGGTCCCTCCACTTATTTCTGCAAACCCACTCAAGCCAACCCTGTCCTTTGACAATTGACAAGATCAGGGGCGTAGCTTTCAATGGTGCAGCCAGGGCAGTGTCACCGGTGTCCAGACTGTGGGCGGCCCACCCTGTCCTACAATCAATAAATATTCTGGCCATTCAGATTTTTTGTTTTGATAATGCCAGACTGTCTGGCTCTGTTTACTCTCTCTTGATGGAAGGCTGGTATGAAGGAGGCGGGGTCACAGCACTGGCCCCCACAGCAGAGCAGAGGCCATTGAGTGGTTGCCTCTCAACCTTGGCAGGCTGCTGGTTATCATGACTCGTGAGCTGGATTGTAAGTGGATAACTCAAGCAAGTAAGACCATGGCGGTGCAGAGCTGCTGTAGTGATGGCCTGTGCCACACATAGGATTTCTAGAGATGTGCAGCCCCAGTGATCTAGAGTCTTCCTGCAAGCGAGGGGGTGGGGCTCAACAGAGAGAGGGCAGTGCACACTTATATTAGTAGGCAAGAGTGGCTCATTGCACTTAGCTGATAAATTGTCTATTTTAGCACATCCTCATTCTTCCCTCCTCATTCCTGCATCTCATCTCTACATCTCATCCACCATAACAACTTCTTGCCCACCATCCCTACTTCTCATGCCTCATCCCTACTGCTCATACTTACTTATCATCCATCATCTCTACTTCTCGTCAATAATCCCTACTTCATATCCCTACTTCTAATCCCTCACCTGTACTTCTCATCCGTCATCCATACTTTTCATCCATCGTCCCTACTTATCATCCATCGTCCCTACTTTTCATATATCATCTCTGCTTCTCATCCGTCATCCATACTTTTCATCCATCGTCCCTACTTATCATCCATCGTCCCTACTTTTCATATATCATCTCTGCTTCTCATCCGTCATCCATACTTTTCATCCATCGTCCCTACTTATCATCCATCGTCCCTACTTTTCATATATCATCTCTGCTTCTCATCCGTCATCCATACTTTTCATCCATCGTCCCTACTTATCATCCATCGTCCCTACTTTTCATATATCATCTCTGCTTCTCATCCGTCATCCATACTTTTCATCCATCGTCCCTACTTTTCATCCATCGTCCCTACTTTTCATATATCATCTCTGCTTCTCATCCCTCATCCCTATTTCTCATCCATCATCCCTGCATCTCATCCCTACTTGTCATCTCTCCTTCTTATCTATCTATTCTACTTCTCATACATCATCCCTACTTCTCATCCCTACAACACACAAGTAGCATAATCAAGGGGATTTTTAGTTATTTTTGCTTTATGTTTGGACTCTCTCCCGTGTTCGGAACCCTCGAGTTTCTCGAGTCTTCTCTGATTAGCCCTCCTTCTTTCTAACAGAACCTGACTTCAGGTGTTTATCGGGCATCTAGTGCCCATACTCTGGTTATTCTGGTGTTTTGCTGTCAAATGTTCTGGTGATCTGGGCTTCTAATTCTGTTTTTTCGTATAGACGAACTAGAGGGGGCCTTTCCTGGCAGTTCAGGATGGACTATACCTATAAGAGGCAGGGTCAGTACTGATTTGCATAAGGTGGGTCTCTGTCTAGAGCACGGGTCTTCAAACTGGGGGGCGGACCCCCTAGGGGGCTTCAAGTGATCGGGGGGGGGGTACCAGGCTCTAGCCAAAAGAAGCATTATGCTGATAACAGTGCTTTGTTTTCAGTGGGGCGGGGGAGGGGGGCAGTAAGCCGCTGTGTAACGGGCCATCACTAACCTCTTATGTCATTTATATCCTGCCTGGGTGAAGGTGTCAAAAGGGAAGGGACTCCAAATATTCTTCAAACCCCCACCCCCATTTCTAATAATCACACTGTGGATACTTTTACACGTTACTAAGATCTGCCTGACCAGAATAGTATGTTTGGCAATCCTGTATTTGATGGCATTTTCAATAGGTTTAACACAACTGCAATGTTTAAATAAGTCTAGATATATTTAAACATTGCCAGTTTAATAGAATAATTGTGAAAAATGTTGAGGGGGGGACCCAATGAGTTTTTTTTTTTGCACTGGGGGTTGGGGGGCGTGGCATTAAAAAGTTTAAAGACCATTAGTCTAGAGTATCAGAGAGGGCGGAACAATATGGGTTGGAATTAAAGCCCGGAGCGACGGCCAGCGGTTTAGACTATTTATAAGTGTTTCTCCCATCACCGTTTGTGTGACTGTTGTCTGCCAACCCCAGGGTTCAACACTTGAGGCTGTACTCTGGCTCTGCTACAAGCTGCTCACTCTTTCTAACTGGAGGTGCAACAGGAGCCCTGCTGTCATCGATGTGGGAGGAAACAGGCCAAGGCAGCGCATGTCCGTCATATGTCTAGATATGAATATTGTTGACAGGCTCCATGCACTCACAGGCTCCAATGATAAGATCTCACTTCAGCTAATTCTTTTTGGGGTGGGGACCTGAACTGTAACTCCAGTTACCTACTTTGTTTCAGTTTATATGGTCACTGCCAGGTAATGCATTGTGAAGGCTTGGGTCTGGAAGGATCTCCCCCCTCAACATTTGAGAAGAGTCATGCTAAGCTGCTGCACTCGTACAAGCCGGAAGCCTCTCTGTATGAACCGGAGGGTGGGAGGGCTCCGCTTTGAGTCGGATCCACCTGAACAGACTACAGGGCGGATTGGAAGAGACACTCCAAAGCTACCCGAAATAGAGTGACGTCAAATGCAGGATGAAAACAGACTCGTATGAATTAACTTCACCATCTGCTATAAAAATTATGTAACAAAGTGTTGAAGTCCTTCATGTGAATTAATAACTACTTTTCTTCAAACAAAAAATAAGAGTCAGTGACTGATTTATATCCTGGTGGACGGCCCCTTCCTCCGACGGAGAAAATAGCTCCGTTGCCCTGACGGAGATACCGATACAACCGCCACATTTAGAAATGTCTGTCAGGCCAGCAAACATTTCTGTTATGGTGGTTCCTGTCAATGCATTGACAGAAGACTCCATCAAACATGACAGAGCCGTCCATCAAAGTTACACTTTTTTTTATTTTCAAGAAGAAAATTCAGAGATGTCATTTTATTTTCAAAAATTAAAAATGAATGCCCTTCTCACCACGGGAGTCTTCTCCCATGTCAAGGGGGGGGGGGGAGCATTTTTTGCTTTTACAGCCCCTTACCACCAGGGTTCGTCTGGCGGTGAAGGACAGTAAAACACAGCTATCTGTCTGACCATCTAAATTGGGCGGGTGGACATATAGCCAATTCTTTGACAGCCCTCACTCCATTTGACAGTTGGAGAAGTTTGGCCATGGCGGAGACAGAGTAGTCTATGCTGTCATCAAACTATGGCCCGCCCACATCTAAGTTCGGCAGGAGGACCATTATGTTTGCTGAGAGGGAACTCTGTCGCCATTGTGACGGAGTTCCCTCTACGCCACTTTCCCTGCACGCCAACATATAAATCGGCCCCTCAGTGTCTTCCCCATTGTTAATCAGTTGAGCTGCCATCTCTGACCAGACACATAAATGCCCCAGTAATGTATCACCGCTACTAACCCCAGACATATGAGTCTCTACTGTGAACCTCCAACCTCTCACGTCTCATTTCATCAACTCAAAGGATGGCCGTCAGTAGTCATCAGTCTCTCAGTGTCCGTCTCTTTGCTGATGATGGATATACGGCGTCACGCTGAAAGCGGACAGTTCCCTTCTTGGATCTGGGGCATAGACCCTGTATACAATATGGCATGCCTCCCTTTTCAGGGGGTCTATTTCATGCCCCCAGGGTTCTTCCACAGAAAGCACGACCGGATCATGTGTATAAAAGCAGCTCCCTCAGGACATCGCGGGCAGTCGTCCATCCTACTTCATTGCCCACAATCGATGGAGTGAGCTAGGCCTGAGTAATGTCTTAGAACTGAGTAGGACTAACGCTTGCATTGTGCGTGACTGTTTTATTAGAGCCTAACATTTTGTTCTATTTGATATACGTTAACTGTGCACGAAAATCTCTCTCACACGTCCATCCAACCCCCTAAGGGTTCGAATGGTGAGTCACTATAGAGGGCTTTGTAATGTGCAGTAATCGTTCAGCTATACTCAGTTAGCATCCAAAGTTCTACCAAACTGGTCAAATCGGGCACCTTCCTCAGGAGTCCTCCCATGGTGATTTGGCAACTCTTGTCAGCTTAGCATGGGCCATGTCTGTCCCGCCTGGACCCCAGACCAGCTCCGAGCCTCCTCAGATGTTAAAAGTTGGTCATGGTTGTAGAGGCTCCCCATCGTCCGGGCACATGGCCTCAACCCATCGAGGAATGCTAGCCTCAAGGCGTACATTTTCAAAAGAGGAAGCCCCTGAACCTCGACCTCCCGTAGGAATGAGACCCGCTTCATTACCCTTCTCAGCAGCCAATGAGATCAAGTGAGGAACCCCTGTGCCTGGCTGGTGTAGTGACATGAACCAAGGGCCAAGGGTCATGTCCGCCCAATGACTTGTAAATGTAATATCCAGCCAATAATAGTTGTAAGTGTAATATCCGGCTAATGACAGCTGTATGTGTAATGTCCTGCCAATGAGAGCTTTAAGCGTAATGTCCGGCCAATGACAGCTGTAAGTGTAATATCTCGCCAATGACAGCTGTATGCAAATATCCGGCCAATGACAGCTGTAAGTGTAATGTCCCGGCAATGAAAGCTGTAAGTGTAATGTCCGGCCAATGACAGTTGTAAGTGTAATGTCCTGCCAATGACAGCTGTAAGTGTGATGTCCGACCAGCGACAGCTGTAAGTGTAATGTCCGACCAGTAACAGCTGTAAGTGTAATGTCCAGGCAATGAAAGCTGTAAGTGTAATGTCCGGGCAATGACAGTTGTAAGTGTAATGTCCTGCCAATGACAGCCGTAAGTGTGATGTGCGGCCGATGACAGCTGTAAGTGTAATGTCCGACCAGTAACAGCTGTAAGTGTAATGTCCAGGCAATGAAAGCTGTAAGTGTAATGTCCGGGCAATGAAAGCTGTAAGTGTAATGTTCGACCAATGACAGCTGTAAGTGTAATGTCCGACCAGTAACAGCTGTAAGAGTAATGTCCGACCAGTGACAGCTGTAAGTGCAATGTCCGGCCAATGACAGTTGTAAGTGTAATGTCCGGCCAATGACAGTTGTAAGTGTAATGTCCGGGCAATGACAGTTGTAAGTGTAATGTCCGGCCAATGACAGTTGTAAGTGTAATGTCCGGCCAATGACAGCTGTAAGTGTAATGTCCGGCCAATGACAGCTGTAAGTGTAATGTCCGGCCAATGACAGTTGTAAGTGTAATGTCCGGTCAATGACAGCTGTAAGTGTGATGTCTGGCCAATGACAGCTGTAAGTGTAATGTCCAGCCAATGTCAGCTGTAAGTGTAATGTCCGGCCAATGACCGTTGTACATGTAATGTCCGGCCAATGACAGCTGTAAGTGTAATGTCCTGCCTATGGCAGCTGTAAGTGTAATGTCCGGCCAATGACAGCTGTAAGTGTAATGTCCTGCCTATGGCAGCTGTAAGTGTAATGTCCGGCCAATGACAGCTGTAAGTATAATGTCCGGCCAATGACAGCTGTAAGTGTAATGTCCTGCCTATGGCAGCTGTAAGTGAAATGTCCGGCCAATGACAGTTGTAAGGGTAATGTCCGGTCAATGACAGTTGTAAGTGTAATGTCCGGTCAATGACAGCTGTAAGTGTAATGTCCGGCCAATGACAGTTGTAAGTGTAATGTCCGGCCAATGACAGCTGTAAGTGTAATGTCCGGCCAATGACAGCTGTAAGTTTAATGTCCGGCCAATGACAGCTGTAAGTGTAATGTCCGGGAAATGACAACTGTAATAGTAATGTCCGGTCAATGGCAGCTGTAATAGTAATGTCTGGCCACTGACAGTTGTAAGGGTAATCCCCAGCCAATGGCAGCTGTAAGGGTAATGTCTGGCCAATGGCAGCTGTAACTGTGATGTCCGACCAGTGGCAGCTGTAAGTGTGATGTCCGGCCAATGACAGCTGTAAGTGTGATGTCCGGCCAATGACAGCTGTAAGTGTGATGTCTGACCAATGGCAGCTGTAAGTGTGATGTCTGGCCAATGACAGTTTTAAGGGTAATGTCCAGCTAATGGCAGCTGTAAGTGTAATGTCCGACCAATGGTAGCTGTAAGTGTAATGTCTGGCCAATGACAGCTGTAAGTGTGATGTGCGGCTAATGGCAGTTGTAAGTGTAATGTCTGGCCAATGACAGCTGTAAGTGTGATGTGCGGCTAATGACAGTTGTAAGTGTAATGTCCGGGAAATGACAGTTGTTCACGATTAGAAAAAAATTTGTCCAACCAAACGGGAAAGTGCTGCCAATATATGTTCTTAATATATATATTTTTTTAATTAACAAAACGAAAAAATAAGGACTGCGTGCAAACAAATAAATAACAGAAAGAGTAGAAAGAAGAAAATGAAGGAAAACAGGTGAAAAAGAATGGATTGAGATACAGGACTGGATAGGTGAGGTGGGACTGACAAGAGACAGATGTGGAGGCACAGTGAAGAGGAGACCAGTGAAAGAAGTGGGAACAAAGAAAGACTGAAATATCAGAGTGACAAAAGAACCATACAAAGAAAGTGTGTACAGAAACAGTAGTTTGTGGTGATAAGTGAGAAATAGGGAGGGCTAGAGGTACAAAGGTGATATACAGATTCAGGTGAGAGAGAAGCTGAGAAAGTGGAAGTGAGACAAACAAAAATGACATGATTGGGTGAGAGGGAGGTGATGATGAGAAACGGAGGTGCTTGTGAGGGTGGTACACTCTCTCGGTGGTATTCTGTTCATAGTCGGGTATGGTCGCACTGGCACAGGGACCCTTGTCAGTACGTTTAGGCTACCTCGCTTCACTTGCTCGGTGCCATTGAACCACTAGATGTTTTGTGCGACTGTCTCCCCGCTGTACAGACACCGGGGTTCCTTTCACCATAACCACAGTCCCCATCCTTGTTTCAAATGGTGGCTTAAATTTCCGACCAGGGCGTGTGTCTTTGATTAGGAACTGGTCCCGTACTCAGATGTCAGTGTTCTTAGTTCTTCTGGATTTGCTGCTCTGCTTGTTTGTGTCGAGCCAGCCTTGATGAGTGTCCGTTGAGTCGAAATGGCGGGTTCCCTTCTGGGCCCCACTGGAATGCTATCCTTGACTGGTCGTCCCAGTCTCATGGTGATGGGCGCACATTGGGTCATGCAACGAGGGGTGTTCGGATAATTGCATAAGAAGTAATGCAGGCTCCACTCTAAGGCTTCCTGATCCACTGCAATTTGCAGAGCTTTGTTCAGGGTGCGCATAAAACTCTCCAATTCACCATTTGCTTGGGCAACAAGAGCGTGATGTTTAGGATGAGAATCTTCAGACTCTCTAGGTATTCCTTACACTCTGTCCCCTGGAATGGGGTCCGTTGTCAGTCTGTATGACTTATGGGAAGCCAAACATTGTAAACATATTATCCAAAAGGGAGCGGACTTTCTGAAAAGCTGTTGAGCTTGTTAGCTCCAGGACAGATGTCTGGAACATGTCCATAATGATCATGGTGAGCCGTCCATTGGGGTAACTCCCAAGGTCAAGGTTGGCCTTGGTTCCAGGATGCCTCACATGCGTCTTCCATGGTGACGGGGGACGTGAGGCTCGCCCTTCCCATGAACTGACTCAGTGGGCGATTTTTCACTGTCTCTTCCCCTCATACATCAAGCCCTAGGTACAAAAGCTTCTCCCGGATGCAGGACTTGGTCTTCTCCATCACTTGGTAGCCATCATGACCAATTTGACTATCCTTGGCTGCAGTGCTCGCAGGGTTGCGATCTGTTCTCTCCTCATTAAGAGGCCATCTTTAGTTGTACTCAGTTGTTCACGGACTCCCCAAAGGTGAGACAGCATGGCTTACAATGCCGGTACATACTGGTAGGCATTCTGAAGAAAGTCCTACCCCATATTCTGATGCAGCACTTCAATCGCCCTCTAAGTCCGTTCTCTGCTGGGGTCGCACTCAGTATGTCGACCATGGACATGGCCCTCAGACAGGCACCCTGAGCCACAGTGCTTAAGCAGTCGTCTGTGTTCTCTTCCAGGCCCATCTGCCTCTGATCGAGGGCTGTGGAGTGTTGTAACAGGAAATCGGATGTGTTTCCAACCTCAGGACAGTACACCAACCTCAGTGAAGTGACACAGTAGCAACTGAAATGCCCACCTTTCGATCAGTGGGGATGATGTGGGGGTGTGCAGCCTAAGAGGCTAACAAGTGGTTTGTGGTCGATGGCTACTTTGAAGTCCCGCCCATATAGATGTAGGTGGAAGTGGTGGCACCCCCTCTCGATCGCCAGTGTTTCTCTTTCGATTTGGGCATCGCGTGTTTCAGTGTCCATGAGCGCTCTGCTGGTGAATGCTATTGTTAGACTCACACAAGAGAATGAGGGGTGAGAGGAATACGTCCCTCCTCGACCTCCCACACAATATCTTAATCACAACCTGGAAGAGGGACAGGAAATCTTGACAGTAGAAAGTTCGTGTTGGGGAAATACACAAGAGTGATTAAAACTGCCCTCACACACAGCAAGCTGTGTCATGCTTCATCATAGGGCTGCTAACACACCTCTGCGCTGACCAACGCTGGAGGTGGACCAATAGGGAGGGGGGAGACAATACAACATAAATTGAGAACACGGGATCACACGTAAAACAATGTGCAGATATAGTGGTTTAAAACTGGTATCAGGGAGTCCCTATTATAATTTTAATACTGGGTACCCTGTCCAGATTAAGAATGGACTAGTGGATGCTGGGTTGGGGAGCTTATAATGAGACACCGACCCCTCCACTCTGCAAAACCGTCGACATATTTCAGCCGGCAAAATGTACTACCCCGGCTTTCATCAGGACTCTCAACAATATGACCCCTTAGGTACTGACCCTACCTCCTTATGATCCAGGAGTAAAGGACAAGTCACCCTACTGAGACACTGTTCAGTTTAAATGTGGTAGAGCCCCTTGCTCTCCGAGAGGAACCTGTAAAAGAATTAGAATAAAAACAGGTAAAGTGCAAAGTGCTGTGCCCGTCGTGCAACACTTAATACAAAACATCTTAGTGTTTCGCCCCCACACACACATACTAAACCAATCATACGATATGTGATACTATCAGCTCAGGTCCTCAAGAAAGGTAGGTACCCGGCGGTGTGTTACTGAAAAATCAAACGCTCCTACCGTTTGTAAAAGCAATTAAAACTCACAAGGAGTTACGGTTAAATCACGTTGTTTAAAAAAAATAAAGTTATATACATTGTGGGTATCAATGCTGGGAGACACACAGTTAACCATCATTGTCCTTGTTGTTGCGCTTACCGAGTTCATTTAAAATCTAGACTTGAACTGGCGGGGGAGTGAGGACAGCTCCCTATAGTCACACTCTGTTGTGCATGGGGGAATGAGAGATGGTTAAGCAGAGAAAATACTAATGAAATAGGGTGTGATCGATTTTAAGATAAAGATATACTGATATATCGTAGACGGCTTCATGTCCCTTGAGTTATAAATGCCCAGATGGTACAATTTGCCCCGAGGACCTCCGAAGAGAAGTGGATGCCGCCGTGTTTAAAAATCATCCGTGTCAACCGTTAGCAAATTTTAGTCGTGTCTTCCACTATATGGTTTGACAAGCATGAAAACTACCATAAGTCGTCCCTCTAATCCCTCACTTACTTCGTCAAGGGTAGCTGTGGCCAAACACTTTGTCTCTCCTGGCGCCGTGTGCGTGGCGGTGCTGCCGGGGCTCCCGTTATCTGAGACTAGCTCCGCCCACGTTTGCGTGAGGGACCCCACGTGACCGCCGTTGCCCGGGAGAAGTATAAACTAGCGTGCTAACCTTTCTTGTGATTGTCCTTCATGTTTGGGGCACTAATCTTCAGTCGGTACTGAACCTCATACACCCATGGTGAGCGATGTGCTAATCGAGTATACCCAGCGATAATTTCAAGAATTGGTAAATATTATACGTGGAGCTACATGGTATGTTCCCTCGTATGTATCAGCTGTTTCCGGCTCCGCCCTCAGACGTGTCACCACCCCTCGTGATTGCCATCACTCACTGAATGCTAGAAACCCAGGTAAAATCATTACCGCGATTTCCATACCTTTGCGGCATCAAGTATGAGCATGTTGAGTCCATTAGGGCATTATTGCAGGCGGGATTAAAGTAGAGAAAAGGGCTCGTTCTCTTATTTGTGGCAATGCTCTGCCAATCCATGTGAAGTTGCCCAGCCTATTTGGACATGAGTGCCAAACTATCACTTACGGCTGAATGGGGAACCAAGTTAAGGTTTTAACTCTTTGTTTGCTTCTCAAGGGTCGGTACTGAGTGGAAAAAGAGAACCTTTCCGATTTCATCGAATCCACCAATAGCTTAGATTCTTCACAATCAGGGTTTCGCCCCAGATACAGCACCGAGACAACTCTGGTGGCGGTAACAGACAACATTAGGATGCTTTTGGATAAAGGTCAGGCGGTACTTTTGGTGCTGTTTGACCTATCCGCTGCATTTGACACCATATCCCACCAAATTCTACTCAGTAGACTGAGGGGTATAGGCATTACAGGATTAGCTCTGAAGTGGTTAACTAACTTTCTGGCTGAAAGAACTCAGACCATTAACCTAGGTCCTTACCATTCTAAGACCACCAAGGTGACCAAGGGAGTACCACAGGGCTCGCTCTTTGAGCCCTACTCTGTTTAACATTTATGTTGCTCCCCTGGCGAGTCTGTTGAGAAACTTGGGTTTCATCCCCATATCATATGCTGATGACACCCAACTTCTACTTTCGTTTGACAAATCTAACCTTAATATTCATACCACCTTTTCTGATGGCATGAAATCCATAGCAGAATGGATGAAATTGAATTTTCTCCAGCTGAACGCAACTAAATCGGAGATTATGCTATTTGGTGAAGCTTCCGTGAAGTGGTCGCCTAGTTGGTGGCCAGAGGAATTGGGTCCCACCCCTTGTCCTAAACAAGTTGTGAAAAACCTGGGAGTTCGATTGGACCAAAAACTCAATCTGAGAGAACACGTTTCCTCCACTATTGGTGCATGTTTCCATAATCTGAGCATGCTCAGAAGAGTCTTCCCTTTTCTTCCACTTTCCACAAGAAAAACCTTGATTCAGGCATTGATCCTTAGCCGCTTGGATTACTGCAACGCATTGCTGATTTCTGCCAATGAAAGAGACATAAATAGACTACAGGTTGTCCAAAATACTGCAGCTCGTTTGGTAAGTAATGCCCCCTCTAGAACACCCTCCTTACCTCTGCTGCAAGAACTTCATTGGCTGCCCATTCGGAAGAGGATCAATTTAAAAATTTGTTGTATGGCTTATAAAGCCGTATACAGTTTAGGCCCGAGTTATCTTAATGACAAATTCATTAAATATGTGCCTTCTAGAACTCTCCGTTCAGGAGACAAAGCCCTGATTATGGTCCCACGCATTTATAAGTCTCGTCAAGGTGGTAAGGCCTTCTATCATCTGGCCCCACGCCTTTGGAATAATCTCCCCATCTATTTACGACAATGTACAGACTACCTGAGATTCAGGAAATTATTGAAAACTTCACTCTTCTAACTTAGTCTCCTTGTGCTCACTTAGGTGCCTATAGCGCTGAGATACCCTTATGGGGTGATTCGTGCGCTTTATAAGTGAATAAATAAATAAATAAAAATAAAAACCCACCTCCTTTGAGTTTATCCTTTTATTAGAGAAAAAGGGTATGTTAGGGTCGGCAGTCAGTCATAATGTGTACTCTAACGTGACACATATGGTTTATGAGTTCTGGAGGCTATTCCAGGGGATGTCGTCATTCAACCCCTTGGAGTGGCTGCTAACTCTATAAATCCATTTTTGTTCCCTTGTAAAGAGGGCCCTCTCTGGGTTTCCCATGTTCATGTTCAGGTTGGGTTTGTCTATAACAGTCCAGAAGAAGTTCTCAATTTATGTTGTATTGTCTCCCCCGTCCCTATTGCTCCACCTCCAGTGTAGGGCTTACACGGAGGTGTGTTAGCAGCCCTATGATGAAGCATGACACAGCTTGCTGTGTGTGAGGGCAGTTTTAATCACTCTTGTGTATTTCCCCCACACAAACTTTCTACTATCAAGATTTCCTGTCCCTCTTCCAGGTTGTGATTAAGAATGCTATTGTTATCCAGCCTCCTGGCTCGTGCTCTTGGGTGAGAAGAGCACTCAACCTCACCAGGCTCGCTTCCACTATTCGATCTGTGGCCTTAGGGGGTCATAGGCAGGGCTGCATTAATGCTGTTGAAGGATTCCTCCTCTGTGGTGCCCCACTCCCACTTTGCTGCTGCCTTGGATCTCAACGGCTCCGACAGTGTAGCAGCCGCCCATCAATACGTCCCATTCCCAGAAATCTGCATACTTCCGTGGAGTTGCGGGGGTTGGCTCACGTTGATTTAATTACATGCGACTTCTGGGGGTCTATCTGTTGGCCATCCTTTGGGAAAACTTTCCCAAAGAATTTAATGTGCGAATCAAAGAATGATCATTTATCTGTGTGAATGGTAAGACCATACTCAGGGAGTCGCTGCAGTGTGGCCTTGAGGGGATGATGATGGTCAGCAAGAGTTGTTGAAGATATGAGGTTGTTGTCACTAATACTGAGGACCCCCCCCAGCTCAGAGAGTGTTTCTCTGATGGTGTTTTGGAACACCTCAGCAGCTGAACAGATCCCAAAGTTCAACAACTTGTAGCAACGCAACCCTAAGTGGGTCGAAAACTTAGTTATGTAGCGACTCTCTGAATGGAGCAAGAGCTGGTGGCACCCTGCTTTGAGGTATAATTTTGAATACCACATTGCCCCGTTTAAGTCAGCAATCACCTCATCCATCATTGGTGTAATGTTTTATTGCCCGGTTTGGGCAGGCGCATGTCGATGCACAGTTTTGTAGCCCCTGGCTGCTTCAGTTTTTCCATGATTACTATGGAGGACGCCCAAGTCGTCGAACCAGACACTTGTTTATTGACGCCCATCTTCTCCAGCTTTTCGAGCTCCTTCACAACTAGCGAGCACAGTTGGAATGACGCCTTTCAGTACCGAAGTGCAATTGGCAGAATAGTCTTGTCAATGTGTAATTTCACAGGATCCCCTTTTAGACATCCTAGGCCTTGGTAGACCTGGGGAAACTGTTCCAGTTGGTGATCCAGTTGTAGCTCATGTATTTCTCTGGAGAACAATACTGGTCCCAGGTCTTCGGTGGTCTGTTATCTGAACAGCGTCCCATCTCCCTCCGTGGTAACTTGGAACTTTGTCTGGGCATCCCTGCCGCCATGGCAAACTGTCTTGTTGATTATCCCGCTAAGGGGAATGGGTGTTGCCCTCCATATGCGTATATCTTGGTCGATGTTAGGGTGGGATGAGGTCATAATTTGTGGTACTTATTCACATCCATTACCTTCACTGAGGCCCCAGGGTCTACGAGGGCCTTTGATGTTGTGCATGCGCCCTCTACTTCACAGACAGTTGTGTTTGTCGCCCCTTCTTCCCTGGGGAAGCAAAAAGAAATCGCAAAGGCCTCCTCCTTACCTGTCTCATCTTCCTCCGGCCTCCTACATACCCAACTTCCAGGGTTTTTGGCGCCCTTTGTTCCGGCACCGACAGACACAGACAGAAGGATTTGTCTTTCCACAAGCAGAGCAGGACTAGCCTTGGGCTGGGCATCGGTCCACTGCATGGTCCTCCAGTCCACAATGCTGGGAGCCCCTCCTGAATCTCTCTTGGGCTGTCCACTCAACCTTGGGGTGTGCCATCCTCAGACAATGTCTACCACTTCTACCTTGAAGAATGGTGACCCTCTTGCATGCTGTTGGCTAAGCCCTCTGGATATAGCCATCTCCGTCTCATTGTCGCGGGTGCTGGATAAGTCATAGGACCAGGTAGAATCAACATATCTTCCAGCTTGATGCCCGTCAGGCTGAGGATTAGGTGGTGCAGTGTGGACAACTAGCACCCTTGCATCCACCGGGCTCAAACTTCCTTCACCTGGTCATCGTCCATACATGCACTGGCCATTTCCCTCAGGTGGGCATAAAGGTTGTCAATAGATTCTCCCTCCCGCTGCCGGGCCTGTCTGAGCTTGCACCTCTCGAAGTCTGGGTTCAAGTGAGGGTCAAAGTGGGCATTGAGTGCGGTAATCAGTGCTTAATTTCAGTTGGTGGTTTCTGGTTCTCGGCACCAGCACTTAAATGTCAGCACCAGCTCTTATGACAGTCTGCCACATGGTGGCGCTGTCTGCCTAATTTACAGATGAGCACAACAACAGCTGTTTATTAATAGAATGTACATTAACAATGACCAATAACTACCACTCAAGCCATTTTGATAGCTTTGTGGTCCTGAAATAGTATGAATTGTCACATGTGTAAGAGTGTGACGGTTAGTAGTTGTGTTGGTGCTGTCATTGGCAGTGCTAGCAGGGGCAATGTGTGGTGCAAGGTACAGTTGTCTCCTGACAACAGCCCTTGCACTTATTTCTTTACATATTAAGCACTGGCGGTAATGGCCACGTAGTAGCCTCCTTTACCCAGTTCCATCTGTTCCCTTGGTTGCTTTGAAGTAATTATTGAGGTGGCCGACTCAACCTTTCCACCTGGGAGTGGCCGACTCAACCTTTCCACCTGGGAGTGGCCGTGGCAGGGTCGATCAGTTCCCTAAAATGTGGATGCGCCACCATTGAGGTATGGATGCTTGCTCGGCCTATGGGGTGCGCTGCCGGTACCTGAACGTGTTCGCCCATTCTCTGAGCACAGTGATGTGCCAGAGGACCCAATGTCCGTCTTGGGCGCCTAGGTAGTGCCGGTTTTGGGCCTTGTGGTGGGGGGGGCTGGTTTAGGGCATCCTCGCCCTGCACCGCACAGTATGACTGCAGCAGGTGTGTGTGATGGGCGGACTAGCTGCCTTGGCAGGACCCCGCCACTCTACTGTGGCGTTGCTCTTCCCACCCAAAGGCAGCCCCACTCATGGAAGGGTGGCACAGAGCGTGCGGCCAGTCAGACACCCGCTGATGGGAATGACACTGAGTGGGCCAGCTGCCTTTTATATGTCCCCTCCAGGCACGCAACGCCCATAGGGCTAAAAGGGCTTCAGCCCCCCCCCCCCGTCGTGAGTCTCAGCCCGGGCTGCTGCAGCTTGAGCTGCTGTGGGCTCGGCTGGGCAGTGTCTGGAGTCTTATCTCTGGCACGCCAGAGTTGTTCACAGGTCTTTAAAGACCATTTGCATATTTACATACCTTTGTAAACTGGTTACCGAGGCTTAGTTTTTTTTCTGTTTCCAGTACCCCCAGTACCCCCTGGGCCCCCCACTCTGCCTTACATTTGTATTTTACATTTACTGCCGTAGTGTGATAATGCATTTCATGAAAAGGAATATAAAGTAGGGTCACCAAACGAAAAATGCCAGCCATGTGTTGTTTAAAGAGCCTGCAAAGGCCTTGTCTTGACACTAAATAGGGTTATAAACAAAATAGTATGTATTCATTTGTAATGTGACTTTTCTGTCTTTGTTCCCTTTATCAGTCATGGATCATTCAGGCCGCCCTAGAACACAATTAAAAGTGCTTTCTATTTACATTTGCTGTTCGAAGTATGCACAGATAAGTGCTGAAAATACGGCTTTATGTGACTGCTTATTTTTGTACCGCCTGTTACATCAAAATAATGAGCTGGCAACCCTAATCATAAGACTGGAAGATTGTTGCAGGATCAGCACATTATTTATTTCCTCCACCCTCGATCCCTGATTAATGCCATAATAGCAATAGTTTAACTTAGATCTGAAACCCTACGCCCAGTCAATAACAAGCTGAGTTACTTCAAGTGTCTGGGAATGCACCCTGCATTCAGACACCTCACTCCTCATTCTCACCCTTCACGTTCACGCTCACCCTGCACTCACAGTGATCATAATGCACTCACACCATTCACCCACTCACCCTGCACTCACAGTGATCATAATGCACTCACACTGATCACCATGCACTCACACCATTCACCCGCTCACCCTGCACTCACAGTGATCACTCTGCACTAACAATGCACTGGCGCTGTTCACCCTGTACTTCACC
The DNA here is from genome assembly GCA_963921515.1 of Calotriton arnoldi. NCBI lineage: Eukaryota > Metazoa > Chordata > Amphibia > Caudata > Salamandridae > Calotriton > Calotriton arnoldi. Next base: position 74,281 of record CAWUFW010022571.1, read on the forward strand.
CTGCAGTCACACGAGCACACTACTCACCCAGCACTCATGTGACACTTCACTCACCTGTCTCCCTCACTGTTCAATCTGCAATCTCACTCAAACAAGCCATCACTAACTAACCATGCATTAATTCGTCCCACTCTGCACTTACATCCGCACCCAAATTCATATGGTCACCTCACTCCTCTTACCCTACTCTCACACTGTCGCATCGCTCACCGTGCACTCACATGGGTGCTCCTGCCACCCACACAGCACAGAGGGTTAATGTGCCTGCTACAAATAACGTGTACCATGCAGATCACAGAACTGAGTCTAAGTAAACTAAGAGTAGCGCTATAAAAAAATTAAATGTTTGTCAGAAAGGTGCTACAGAGAGATGAGGTGCATTGTTGGTGAGTGGTAGTGAGGGAATTCATGGAGAAGGAGGAAATGGGAGACGGGTGCCAAAAAAGACTGTTGCACCGTGTGTGACCAGTGCTAGGGCCAGCCCTGGCTGGAAGTGTCATTAGACAGGCGGGAGGCTGGGAGGTGTGCCATTTGACAGGCGGCGGCACACCAGTCAGTCATCACCGCTTACAAGAGGAGTCAGGAGCTGTGCAGACCCCTTCATTGTGTGATTTACAGATATCTGACACTTTCAATGACAGACAGTCCCCATTGACCCACCCTCTGTGACAAGCCCCCCTGCTGAACCATCTATGAAACAGGCTTCTAGCATCTATGGTACATGCTTTAAGGGACCCTCCAAGGAGTGGCAGAGGAGCGGTCCATAGGAAGGGGCATATTAATAGGCACAATAGAGCCAGCTTTATGCTCTGCGTAGTACAGAAATGACCAGCAGAGAGATCCCATCATGCAACATCCTTACTACACACCTGATGATCCCGCCTGGGGGTCGCAAAGAGAGCCCACCATGTGACATCCTTACTATACCCCTGATGATCCTGCCTGCGGTGAGCAGAGAGATCACTTCATGCAACATCCTCACTGTATCCCTGATGATCCTGCCTGCAGTGAGTGGAGAGATCTCATCATGCGACATCCTCACCACACACCCAATCATCCCACCTGCGGTGATCAGAGAGATCCTATCATGTGACATCCTTACTAAACACCTGAGGATCCCACCTGCAGTGGGTAGAGAGATCCCATCATGCAACATCCTTACTACACACCTGATGATCCCTCCCGGGGGCCACAAAGAGATCCCACCACGCAACATCCTCACTATACCCCTGATGATTCTGCCTGTGATGTCGGAGAGATCCCACCCCGCAACAGCCTTACTACACACCAGATGATCTCACCTGCAGTGAGCACAGAGATCACACCATGCGACATCCCTACTATAACCCTGATGATCCCGCCTGGGGCCGCAGAGAGATCCCATCATGTGACATCCTTACTACACACCTGATGATCCCACCTGGGGGCTGAAGAGAGATCCCATCATGCTACATCCTTACTACACACTTGATGATCCCGCCTGGGGGCCGCAGAGAGATCCTATCATGTGACATCCCTACTATACCCCTGATGATCCCTCCTGCAGTGAGCGGAGAGATCCCATCATGCAACATCCTTACTATACCCTGATGATCCTGCCTGGGGCCGCAGAGAGATCCCATCATGCGACATCTGTATTGTACCTCTGATGATCCCACCTGCGGTGAGCAGAGAGATCCCATCATGCGACATCCTTACTAAACCCCTGATGATCCTGCCTGGGGCCGCAGAGCGATCCTATCTTGCGAGATCCTTACTACACACCTGATGATCCTGCCTGGGTCCGCAGAGAGATCCCATCATGCGACATCCGTATTGTACCTCTGATGATCCCTCCTGCAGTGAGCGGAGAGATCCCATCATGCAACATCCTTAATACACCCCTGATGATCCTGCCTGGGGGCCGCAGAGAGATCCCATCATGCGACATCCGTATTGTACCTCTGATGATCCCACCTGCGGTGAGCAGAGAGATCCCATCATGTGACATCCTTACTACACCCCTGATGATCCTGCCTGGGGGCCGCAGAGAGATCCCATCATGCGACATCCTTACTACACCCCTGATGATCCTGCCTGGGGCCGCAGAGCGATCCTATCTTGCGAGATCCTTACTACACACCTGATGATCCCACCTGCGGTGAGCAGAGAGATCCCATCACGTGACATCCTTATTATACCTCTGATGATCCCACCTGCGGTGCGCAGAGAGATCCCATCATGCGACATCCGTATTGTACCTCTGATGATCCCACCTGCGGTGTGCAGAGGGATCCCATCACGTGACATCCTTATTATACCTCTGAGGATCGCACCTGCAGTGAGCAGAGGGATCTCAATCATGCAACATCCTTACTACACCGCTGATGATCCCACCTGGGGGCTGCAGAGAGATCCCGTCATGCAACATCCTTACTATACCCCTGATGATTTCACCTGCGGTGAGCAGAGAGATCCCATCATGGGACATCCTTACTATACCTTGGAGGATCGCACCTGGGGGCCGCAGACTGACCTCATCACGTGACATCCTTACTGTTAGGGGTGGGTGGAATTTGTAACTCCGCCAGCAGAATTGGAGGAATTTAGTAATTCCACATTACTCATGTAACGCAGAATTACTAATAAATTCTGCCACTACACTGGCAGAATTAGTCGTTCAGCACTGGTTTTTAGGTCTCGCCTAGCGTTGCAGCGCGCATGCGCTGCTCGCTCTGCGAGGGCTATTGTGATCGAGGAGATTTCTGAAGGGCACTTGAAGTGCCGCCTCTCTTTCTTATTGGCGGGCGTCATCATTTATGTTAAACGCTTGCTCCCTATTTGAAATGAGGCTTTTTTGTTTACGCCCTGTCACCTTGTCGGCACGCCCATCCGGACTGGATTGTGTACTAGCAGCGTCACATGGTGGGCTTTATCTGGTGGGGAAGTACTCTTTTATGGACACACAGGGAGACTGGCATCTGTGCGGCGATATCATTTCACCGGACACTGCAGAGCTTTTTACGGAGCTTTGTTCTCCGGTATGTTTGTCCTTTTAGATGCGCACACACAAGCATATGTTTTTTTTATATTGTTTCGGTGCCGCTGGACAGTGCTGAGTAGTATTGTGTGTTCACCATGGCTGTGTGGCTGCGAGGGTGTTTTCTGGGCGCGGCAGTGCCTACTTGTGTTTGTGCGTGGTTGTCGTCTGCCACTGGATGTTCCAAAGGAGGCTGGAGTGGGGGCATTGAGTCTGTGCACGCGGATGAGAGTGTTGCACGGTGAGGACAGATGTGAGAGCGCGTGCACAAGCGGCGCATGGCTCCGCGAGTGTCGAGTTGGCCACACACATGAGAGTGCTGTGTAAGAGTCTTGCTTGTGGGCACTGGTGTGCCCAAGTTGTGTTTGGATGCCACTGTGCGAACGCCGTGTTTGTGCATGCAAGGTGAAGATAACAACTGCCCAGGGTCACACAGTTTGGTGAAGCTAGGATTGAAACCAAATTCTTTGGGGCAGGGGCTCGCAACTCGTTTTTGGCCGGCCCCCACAAAAGCTTCTCGCTGGCCCGCTGACACTGGCTACCCCACCGGATGGATAATTGACCTACGTTGGGCCCTTTTCACGTCACCTTAGAGATGAGCTGGTGAAGCTGAGCTTCGGGCCCAGTGACTGCAGCCCAATCCCCGTTAACTAGCAGGGCTCGACGGATGCTTGTTTATAGCACTTGCCTTAAAGGTCTGGGTGGATCACAGCGAAAAAGAGTGTTTTCAGTAGTATTGTGTGTTCACCATGGCTGTGTGGCTGCGAGGGTGTTTTCTGGGCGCGGCAGTGCCTGCTTGTGTTTCTGCGTGGTTGTCGTGTGCCACTGGATGTTCCAAAGGAGGCTGGAGTGGGGGCGTTGAGTCTGTGCACGCGGATGAGAGTGTTGCACGGTGAGGACAGCTGTGAGAGCGCGTGCACAAGCGGCGCATGGCTCCGCGAGTGACGAGTTGGCCACACACATGACAGTGCTGTGTAAGAGTCTTGCTTGTGGGCACTGGTGTGCCCGAGTTGTGTTTGGGCATGGCGATCAGACCATGGTGATTGAGGTACTGGTGTGTGGGAGAGTTGTGCTCAGTTGTATCCGAGAGTGCTGTCTTTTGGCACCGCCGCACGCGCACTGCTTGGGTTTAGGTGTGAGAGTGTTCTGTTTGGGTTGGGTGTGAGGGGGCTCTGCTTCAGGGCACGGGCATGTTTTATTTGGACTCGGGTGTGTGTCGTGGTTGTCTTGGGCCCTAGTTGTGAGCTGTGACTCGGGCAGCGCTGAAAACTGTGTTTGGAGACGAGTGTGCGAGAGCTGTATTTGGGCAAAGCAGCTGGACAGGATGTGATGTCACCATGGGTGACACAGATGTATCATTCACACATGCGTGTGAGAGTTTTGTGCAAGGGCGCTGGTGTCAAAGTGTTGCCAGATATACCGGTGCAGTGCACGTTTAAAGCCACCTACCAGTCAGATGGGCGCACACATTTTTGTATGTATTACGCCACTGAGTCCTAGGAGGACAGTGGTGTGTCAGACATAAAGTGACATCTGATTGTGAACACACGTGAGTGTGAGCTCTGTGCTTTGTCGCAGGGTGCTTTAACAAAATGTGAGATTTCGGCCCACTACGAGGAAGCAGAGACAAACATACGCAGACTTTGCCTTTAAAATAATGCAGCAAAATTAGCTGCTCTGCAGTCATTAATATGCAAAAATGCAAATGAGGAGGTAATTAAGCTGCAGTCCTCCTGAGGATATTTCCATCAGAATGAGTTCCATTGTCAGGGAAAGAGCAGCCCAACAGATTTATGGTACGAGCATGAATATAAAGTGTGCACATCAAAGAGGGGCCTGTCTGTCACCTTCCTCCACGGCCTTGGTGAGGACGGGAGACCCCAACCCCAGACGAAAGCCCCCCACTGCTCTGTAAACCCCCTTGGGCTGGCGTGCACCTCGGCACCTGGCCACCGCTAGCGAGGAAGGCTCTCTCACTTCGATGATTGCAATTCCTGCGATGAACATCTCGCCGCCCCCACCAATCCGACAATAAATTCAAGAACTGCTATAAAAGCCAGAATTCATCAAACTTGGCACACAAGGGCTAGACATTACAAGGTCCTTAGAACCTATCTCCTTATGCCTCATACTGCTCTTCTCCTCACTCTCCTTCCTTCAACCTCACACTACTCTCCTTCTCACTCTCTTCCTTCTCCCTCATACTCCTCTCCTTACTCTCCTTTCTTCTCCCTCATACTACACTCCTCCTCACTTTCCTTCATTAGCAAAGCCAAACACTCTAGCTTAAACAAATGCGAGACCTATTGCATTTCCAATGCTTGTTCTCTGGTGGAACTCGAAGCAAGGTTTGTTGTGGCGCTCCAGAGGCACCACGAACACTGCTACGTGAGTTCTCTTTCCACATCGATTATCGACTGGGCGTGACTGTTGGAAACGGGGTAGCGTGGTGCGGAGCGGGAAGGCTAAACTCGGAGCATTGTGTAAAGCATCCGCGCAGCACACACAGGCGACACTCCAGGCACACTACAAAAAGGAGACCACACCAGTTTGAGTAAGAAAAATAACATTTGTATTATGCAACAGCATAGCAGGTGGTAACCACAGTAGTCAACACGGCGCCAACCGGCACCCGGTAGATATAAACAGTGGGGACTATTTACAGTGCAGCGCCAATCGGGCTGCTGCCAGAACCAACATCAGCACAGGAATAAATGAAAGTCCATAAGCAACAATATTAGGCGCACAATCCTCCTTAACATGAAGGCATAAACCTGGGGCATCTAAACAACGCTTTATGCATCACATCAGGCCCCCACTCAAGTTTAGCATCAGGCGTAACCTACGCCTAAAGTATCATTGGTGCATAACCATCAGCAATGTACACCCTAGGAAAAAGCATTGGGCACATTAGCACAAATCATGTGAGCATTAGACATACGAATAAAGACCATTGCCGTAGCCTGCAAGCATGAGCCTGAACCACGTTGGCATGAAAGCATTAAACATGCACAATAGGCATAATCACATGCATTAGGCATCCTTGTGGGCATGAACATTAGGCGGAACGCCAACAGCATCGGGCATACACATGAAGCCTAGAATGAAAACATCCGGTCAGGCATATAAACGCACAAGTTACTAACTTGTGTAACGATATATCTGTAAGAGACAGTAGTTAGTGACAGATTCCTTACCTTAGAATATCCCCAGGCGTCAGGCTGGATCCGGAAAGTTTTTTGCGTAGCAGTACCCTTGCGCGTCGGTAGGCGGCGTCGTGCGGCTCCGCGTCCGTCGTCGGCGTCGTGATCGCCGGGATGACGTCGCGGGCAGTACTTAGGCGCCGCCCCTGCGCGCTGACGTCAGTTCTGTACACGACTTTCCGCGCCAGGAACGCAGAGCCATGCAAGAAGCTGACATAGGTGTCTGAAAAATACTAGGGCCCTGAAAGGGATGTCCTTAACCCTAGAAATCAGTTCGCAGAACGGGGAGGATGGGTGGGGCGGTAAGGAATCTGTCACTAACTACTGTCTCTTACAGATATATCGTTACACAAGTTAGTAACTTGTGCATCTGAAAGAGACACGTTAGTGACAGATTCCTTACCTTAGAATAGATACCCCAGCAATACCAACCCCGGTGGTGGGTCTGCGAACAAAGATCAGACAAGGAAGTCCTGGAGGACAGAACGGCCAAAGAAGCCGTCCCTCCGGACCTGACTGTGAAGGCAGTAATGCTTTGTAAACGTGTGCAGCGAGGCCCACGTAGCTGCCTGACAGATAACCGGCAGCGGAACACCGCGGCCTAAGGCCGTGGTAGCAGCCGTTGCCCTGGTGGAATGGGCACGCAGCCCAACAGGAGGCTCCTTTTTAGCCAAAGAATAGCAGGTCTTGATGCACAAGGTAACCCAGCGGGAGATGGTCCTCTTGTGCACCGCCCGACCTTTTTGGCGCCCACGTAGCCAATAAAGAGCTGGTCATCCACCCGGAAGTGTTTTGTGCGGTCAATATAGAAGGAGAGCGCACGTTTTGGGTCCAGACGGTGGAGCCTCTCTTCCTCTCTGGAAGGATGCGGAGGCGGAAAGAAGGTGGGCAAAGTGATGGTCTGCCCAATGTGGAAAGCAGTAACCACCTTTGGCAAGAAGGACGGACGCGTCCGAAGAACAACCTTGTCTGGATGAACAGACAGAAAGGGAGGTTTGCAAGATAGAGCCTGGAGCTCACTCACCCGCCGAGCGGAGGTGATGGCCACCAGAAAGGCTGTCTTCAGAGTCAGAAGACGAAGAGGACAGTTATGTAGAGGCTCAAAGGGAGCGCACATTAAAAAGGTAAGAACCAAGTTTAAGTCCCACTGAGGCATCACAAACGGAACAGGAGGGAAGAGGTGAGTAATGCCTTCTAAGAACCTGTTAACAACAGGGGACTTGAAAAGGGAGGGCTGATCAGGGAGCCTGAGGAAGGCCGAGATAGCACAAAGATAACCCTTGATGGTACCCAGGGCAGAACCCTGTTGGGCCAGAGAGAGAAGGAACAGAAGGACCTCAGAAAGAGGGGCAGAAAGGGGATCCACAGCCTTTGCTGTGCACCATGCCACAAATTTGTTCCACCTGCAGGCGTATACCACCTTAGTGGAGGGACGCCTGGCTGCCAGAATCACATCACAAACTTCGGGAGGCAAGTCGAAAGGAATCAACTGCCGCCGCTCAATCTCCACGCAAGCAGGTGTAGACTGGACAGGTTCGGGTGGAGGACCGTCCCCTGCTGCTGCGACAGAAGATCCTCCCGAAGAGGCAGACGGATCGGGGGATCTACGCTCATATTGAGTAGCTCGGGATACCAAACTCTTCGAGCCCAGTCCGGAGCCACAAGAATGACTTGGGCCCGGTCGTGCCGAATTTTCTTCAACACTCTGGGTAGAAGTGGTATAGGCGGAAAGGCGTACAATAGACCGCAACTCCACTCGTGACGAAAAGCGTCGCCGAGCGAGTGCCGCCTTGGAAATTCCAACGCGCAGAACTGATGACATTGCGCGTTCTCTTCGGTGGCGAATAGATCTAACCAAGGCTCTCCCCACTGTAGAAAGAGTCCTTGCGCCACTTCCGAGTGAAGACGCCATTCGTGATCCATCATGCACCTGCGGCTGAGGTTCGTCCGCCCTGGCGTTCAGGGAACCTGCCAGGTGTTGAACCACCAGGAACATGCCCTGGTGTTCCAGCCATGTCCAGAGGCGCAGAGCCTCCTGACAAAGGGTCCACGACCCCACCCCGCCTTGTTTGTTGCAGTACCACATGGCAGTGGTGTTGTCTGTGAACACCTGCACTACCTTCCCTTTGACAGAGGGAAGGAATGCCTTGAGTGCAAGTCGGATCGCCCGGAGCTCCAGAAGGTTGATATGGAGCCGGGACTCCGCCGGAGACCAGAGGCCTCTGATCTCCGCCTCTCCCATGTGACCGCCCCATCCCAGAAGGGACGCGTCCGTCACAACTGTGTGCTCTGGCTGGGGAAGGGAGAGGGATCTGCCCATGACCCATTGCCGGTTCGAGAGCCACCACTGCAACTGTTTTGCAGTCCCCTCCGAGATCTGGACGTGATCGGACAGGTCGCCCTGGTGCTGCGCCCACTGGAACTTCAGGTCCCACTGCAGAGCCCGCATATGCCATCTGGCATGAGTGACCAGCAGGATGCAGGAGGCCATGAGGCCCAGCAGCCTCAGGGTCATCCGTGCCGAAACCCAGGATAAGGGCTGAAAGATCGGAATCATAGCCTGAATATCCCGGACTCGCCGTTCGGGAGGATAGGCCCGAAACTGCGTCGTGTCCAGAACTGCTCCGATGAAAAGGAGCTGTGGAGAAGGAATCAGATGCGACTTTGGCACATTGATGGAGAACCCCAGCGAGTGCAGGAGTTCGGCCGTAGTCTGGAGGTGGGAGACAACTGCCTGGGACGAGCCCGCCTTCAGCAGCCAGTCGTCGAGGTAGGGGAAGACTGAAACCCCTGCCCGGCGCAGATGAGCTGCGACCACCGCCATCACTTTCGTGAACACCCGAGGGGCACTGGTAAGGCCAAAGGGGAGCACGGTGAACTGAAAATGCTCGAGGCCTACCGTGAACCGAAGGTAACGCCGGTGGGCCGGCAGGACGGGGATGTGGAAATAGGCGTCCTGCAAGTCCAACGCTACCAACCAGTCTCCGGGGTCGAGGGCAGTCAAGACCTGAGCTAGGGTGAGCATCTTGAACTTCTCCTTCCGGAGGAAGCGATTGACGTTCCGGAGGTCCAAGATAGGACGCATGTCCTCCTTGTCCTTTTTGGGCACCAGAAAGTAGTGGGAGTAGCAACCACGCCCTACTTCTGGGGTCGGAACATGCTCGATGGCCCTCTTGGCCAAGAGGGCCGTGACTTCCTTCTGTAGAAGCACCAAGTGATCCCCTGACATGCGGTGGAATTGAGGTGGCATGGCTGGGGGGTGGTCTCGAAGGGGAGGGAGTAGCCCCTTCGGACAATGTCCAAGACCCACTTGTCCGAGGTGATGGGACGCCAGTGGTGAAGGTGATGGCGGACCCTGCCCCCGACTGGCGTGCTGTGCACCTGAAAGGAGGGACTAGGAGGGCTTGGAGGCCGCGGACGGGTTGGAGGTGGTGGCCTGACCCGCACGCTGGTTGCCCGAACCGCCACGGCGGTATCCACGTCCTCGGCCACGCGAAGGCGCTTGCTGCGCGGGCCGTTGGCCGGGCTGTGGACGTGACTGGGCGCCCCTTCCGTGGCCACGAAAGGGGCGAAAAGCAGACGTTTGCGGAGGGCGCACAACAGCAAGGCCCAGGGACTTAGCAGTAGCCCGTGAATCCTTGAAACGCTCCAGCGCATGGTCCGCCTTTGAACCAAAGAGACCGACTCCATCAAAGGGCATGTCCATGAGAGTATTCTGGACATCCCCTGAAAAACCAGTGGTTCTCAGCCAGGCGTGGCGACGCAGCGCCACCGTCGTTGCAAGCGATCTGCCCAGCGAGTCGGCGGTATCAAGGCCACAGCGGATGGTATACTTAGCCGCATCACGCCCTTCCGCAATAGCGCGGGTAAGCAGTGTCTGGACCTCCTCAGAACACTGCGGCAAAACATCAGCCACCGAATCCCACAGGGAGTGGGTGTATCGGCCCAAGAGGCAAGCGGTATTAACAGACCGCAAGCCAGCACTGGAGGAAGAGAAAGCCTTCTTCCCAAAGTGATCCAGGCGCTTGGATTCCCTATCCGGAGGGGCGGTAGGGAAGGCTGTTTGGGAGGCAGAGGCTTGGACAACCAAGCTCTCAGGGGTGGGGTGTTGGGAGAGAAACAGGGGGTCGCCCGGAGCCGGGCGATGGCGTCGGGCCACGTTCCTATCCACAGGAGCCCCTGTGGTGGGTTTGGACCAGGCACCCAAAAGAACGTCAGTGAGTGCATCGTTGAACGGCAGCACAGGCTCCGAAGAGGAGGCCGCCGGCTGAAGCACTTCAGTCAGGAGGTTAGTCCTGACGGCCACTGTAGGCAACTGGAGATTTAAGGCTCCAGCAGCTCTACGCAACACCGTTGCAAAATTAGCCCCCTCCTCCGTTGCCACGGGAGGAGACAGCATGCCAGAGTCGGGGGAGGTATCCAGCCCACTGGCATCCCCAAGTTCCTCAACCCAGTCCGGGTCAAACTCGCACTGTTGTGTGAGAGGGTCGTCAGACCCCTCCCAGCTCTCCTGGTCCTCCTCAGGTTGAAAAGATGGAGGAGGAGGGACATAAGGGACCCAAGGCCTCATCGGCGCCGGAACCGGCGTCGGGCGGCGCCGGTCCGGCTCCATGTCCGGACCCGGGGAGAACCGGGGAACGACGCCGCCCGGAGCCCCGGACGGCGTCGGAAACGGCACCGGGGACATCGGCGTCGGCGGAGGCGTGGTTAGGTCAACCGGCGTCGATGGAGGTTGCGGCACCACCGGAACCGGGGTCGAGGCCGGGGCCGGAGCCGAGGCCGGGACGAAGGCTGGTGGGACAGGCGACGCCGGGACCGGAGTCGGCGGCGACGCCGGAGCAACCCCATCTGGGCCCGCGGGGCCCGAAGGCGCACCGGAGGGACCTCGAGGCCCGAAGAGGCGGGCCATGGCCGACAGGAATTTCTGTACTTCGGCCGGAGTCGCCCCCGAACCCGGGAAGGACGGGTAATGCGGGGGCAACTCGACAGGCACGTCCGGGGCCGCGGGGGCGGGGACGGTGCCGACAGGGACCTCAGCCGAGTCGCGCGACCGGCGAGGCGAAGTCTTAGAGCGATGACGCCGCTTAGACTTCTTGTGCTTCGACTTACCGGAGGAGCGCGAAGACTTGGATTCCGACGAACGGCGGGGACTCCGCGTCCGGCCCCTCGACCTCTCCCGGGACCGGGGCTTGCTGCGGCGCGGAGCCGACTGCCGGACTTCAAGGAGCTTTCGAGACCGCTCTCGCAAAGCCTTCGGATGAAGTTTCCGGCAGTCAGGGCACGACTTCGTGTCGTGGCCTCGGCCGAGGCAGAAGAGACACTCGAGGTGGGGGTCCGTGATGGACATCATACGACCACATACCTCGCAGGGCTTAAAGCCGGGCATCCCTACGACACCTTAGGAGTCGTGAAGACTCGTTGAAGAGAACAGTGAAAAATTTCACAAAAAGATAGTCAAAAAGTGACTAGGGCACTGCTCTTCCCGGATCTGCGCTTACTGGCGCGGAAAAAGAAGAACTGACGTCAGCGCGCAGGGCGGCGCCTAAGTACTGCCCGCGACGTCATCCCGGCGATCACGACGCCGACGACGGACGCGGAGCCGCACGACGCCGCCTACCGACGCGCAAGGGTACTGCTACGCAAAAAACTTTCCGGATCCAGCCTGACGCCTGGGGATATTCTAAGGTAAGGAATCTGTCACTAACGTGTCTCTTTCAGATACACTATGCGCATGAAGGCATACATCAGCAGTGGGCATCATCCTCAGTGTAGGAGCATTAGGCGTTATCATTAGGCATCACTCCCATTAGCATAAACCCAGGGGGCATCTCAATAGCACCTTATGCATAACCATACTACCAGGGGGGCATAAGCCACATTAGCCGCATGAGGTATGGCACATGAGGCCTTCCCATAACCTTAGCAGGGCGCCCCCTTAGAACACAATAGGCCTAAAATCAGCACTGCAAACTTGAGGGAAAAGCATTAGGTATCATCCTAGGTACAAATGCATCGTACAACCCTATTCTGCAATAAATCACTTGGGGCAATAGGCCTCGCCAGCATAAACCCCGGTCGCCCCAATCGGGGGCACAACACTCTGAAACTGGGCCCAGGCCAACTGGCCTCTCTCAGGTGCTCAGAAGCCCTATGTCCCGCAAAGTCAGGGCAGCGAAAACAAAGGTGCGCAAAGCGCTAGGGCAGGGGGGGTCTCTCACTCCTCTCTCTGTTCTCCTGGGTAATCCAATGCCCCCAAAAGAATACTGGCACCGGGGGCGGGCACCGGCAATGTGCCCCGACACACCCCCCCAACCACGGGATGACTGAGCCCCACTCACCACCGCGGGATAATTGAAATATAGCGCTTAGACAGCACAGCACAGCAGGCGCCAGCTCCTCTTCCCCTGGCACCTTGAATATAGCGCTTAGACAGCACAGCGCTGTAGGCGTCAGCTCCTCACTCCTGGCACTTTAGATGTAGCGCTTTGGAATCACAGCGCTGCAGGCATCAGCTCCTCACTCCTGGCACTTTAGATGTAGCGCTTGCGATAGGCTCGGTCCCACCAGCTTCAGGGACAGCAGATAGCGCACCTCTTCTGGTAATCACGCAAATAGTCCCACTAGGCGCTAGAGTGCAGGCAGAGCAGCACAGGCCCTTCAACTCTAGAAATATAGCTCTCTCGCAGCGCAGCGCTGCAGGTGTCAGCTCCTTACCTCCTGGGCAGTAAGATATAGCGCTCATCAGGTGCTGGGCTTAGGAATTAGGAGAGCAGGCAGGCAATACTGGGCAAGATCAGCAGGCAGTGGGTACTCATCAGAACAGCCCCTAGAAGCAGTCATCTCCCATAAAGTGGCACTCCTCCTGACACAGCAGTCTTCACTCCAGTAAAGGGCTCTCACTGGCCCTGTGGACAGCGGAGGGGTGCAGATGGGCACAGGGGCCAGCACACAGGCCCAATGTGGCGGTACCTCCTGGCAGAGTGTCCCCTCTCAGTCAAGTCCACGCTCCGTCTGAGCACATGGAGGCACAGCCCCCTCACCCCACCTACCAGAAAGGGCTGGAAGCTTCTGGAAGGTTCCCTGGGAAACCGGTCCCAACTGGTTTAGGGGAGGTGTAGAGCACCCTGTCTGCCAGACTTCCCTCCAAAAGCTGGGGCTGGGTGACAGACAACTAGACCGGCAACCCACCTCAGGCAGGCGGCACAAGCAGACAGAAATGGCGTCCATTTTAAAAGTAACATTGCTTTACAACAGTACAAATAAATCTGCGCACGCCATTGTGCAGTAGGTATTATTTCACACATGGTAAAAAGGCTAGGGGGAAAAGCGAAAGATTTTAGGACAATAAGGGCCAAGTCCAACACAACCCCCTCCCAGCCAAAAGCCAGGGTAGACCGATCAATGCCTTGATGGGCTTCCCTGCTTAGGGCGAGAGAACTTGGACGCGGGCCCACAACTGCTGGAACACCCGCAGGTTCTTCTCCACTCTGGAACCCAATGGTTCCCTCTCTCAACTCCTCCTGACCCCACTAGGCCACCCCACTGGTGCTCCCTAGTTGGCTGCAGCCAGGAACGGGCCCTAGGCCATCCAGATGTCTCTGGCCCTGGCTGTCTCACAGAGTGGGGGGCAGTAGCCCCAGGCCCGTAGTACCCTTTGACCACTCTCCCTCTCCTCCGTTCAGTCCCAAACTGCCAATGGTCTTCCCACGTAGGGACCCCACTCTCACACTGTCCACCAGGTAGGGGCGAGGCTCTCCTCCCCCTACCTCTCCTTCTGGGGTTCCGCCCTCTCCTCCTATGCGGGGCACCCTCAGAACACCACTCTCTCACTCTTCCAGGGCCGTGACCCTGCAACCGCTCCCCCAACCCAGGGTCTAAACCCTTAGGTTGCACCGGTGCCAGAGGGGAGTCCTCCCTCCCTCTGCACCCCCTCCCAGAGTTCTGCACCCTCCCAACTGGAGTAGCACCCCTGGAAGACAACTCCGGGGGACACTGCTTACAGACGTCCCTCCCGCCAGGTCAGGCAATACCTGAACTGGGCCTCCCAACCCAGGATCGAAGCCCTGTGGTTGAGCCGGTGCCAGAGGCGAGTCCTTCCTCCTCGGCACCCCCTTCCAGAGTTCCGCACCCTCCCACCTGGAGAAGTACCCCTGGAAGTGAAACCGGTAGGGACCTTGATTACAAGTGCCCCTCCCTCCAGGTCAGGCAGCCCCTGAACCTGGCACCCCAGCCCAGGATCTAAACCCTGTGGCTGGGCAGACCTCAGAACCCCTGGAGCTCTGAATACAGACGCCCGGGTTCTCCTGACACTGGGGGATCCCCTTCCATGGACGGCCCATCGGGACAGCCTAGGCTCCCAACCTGGGGTTCCCTTATGGAACTCTCCAGGCCCTGAGACTGCGGTTGGGGCACCTCGGGACACCTCCCCGTCTCACTCCTTCCTATAGATAGGATGTGAGGCCCTACAACCCTCTCACTATCCTGGGACCTAGCTGGGCTATTCTCCACCTCTCCCACCTCGCTGGGTTGGAAGATCCCTGCACCACCCCCTTCAGGATCACTCCCGAATGCCCTCTCAGACTCCTTGGCACTCACCCAAAGGTCTGCCTCCCGTGCAAGCTCCCTGGGGTCGGAGAGCCCACACTGCAACAGGTGGTGGCGCAACCTGGGAAAACAACTCTTGAGCACATGCTCCCTGATAATCAGGCAGAATAGCTCTTCCCCATCTGTCACCGCGCCACCCACCATCCACTCCACCAGTGCAGTCCAACACACGTCCACATACTCCCCCCAAGACTGATGGGACAGTTTCTTGCCGCCCCTAAATTCCAACCTGCCCCCCTCCACCTGGGGATCAGGCACCATCTTCCGGGCTCTTGGAGTGGGACTTCCTGCACTGGCTTCACTCTCGCTGCCACCACTGGATCCCACCCTCACTGGTGAATCCAGACCGCCGAAACCACTCTCAGGGGACAACCTACCCCCCTGAGCTAGTCTCTCCCTGGCGAAGGACCTCTCCGCCTTAGCCATCCTCTCCTGTGCTAGGACCCTCTCGGTCTCTAGCCTCTTTTCTTCAACTCTCAGCTGCACTAGCTCCACTCTGAGCCTTTCCCGCACCAGCTGATACTCCCTTTCTTCCCTCCTATCTACCCACTCTTCTGGGGACAGGGAAAGGGGTGGGGCAGTGCCCCCAGGGCTGGACCCAGCACGGGACTCCCTCTCTGGTGTCCTCTTTCGCTACCGGTGTCTCTGCCCTAACATCCTCTTCCTCCTCAGAGTCACCACCCTCCGGGGTTATGGACTGGGACCCCTCACTCTCAGAGTCCCGCTCACGGTCTCTACCATATCCATTCCCTAAATATGCGGAGGGGTAATCAGAAAGGTCCCCACAGGGCTCTAAGGGTTCCCCCCTTTTCAGGGCCTCATAGAGGAACAACTTCCTACGGGTGTTGCCTACCGTGGGTAGCCCTCTCTCCCTGCAGAAATCCATCACCTCCTGCTCAGTGTACTCCCACAGGCAATCCTCGTCATAGGTTAACCCCATCCTGGTGAGATACACCCGGGATACACCACCCACAGTGCAACAGGGAGACACAATCCCCAAAACAACACTTCCAGGAGGAAATACAGTCAGCAAAACAATCCCCAAATCTGTGGTTACTCTCAAGTGCACCCTTTGTAGTGCAACCAGTTGCCGCTGTGGTACTGCGCAAACACAAGTCCTATCCCACCGCTGAGCACCAATGTTGGAAACGGGGTAGCGTGGTGCGGAGCGGGAAGGCTAAACTCGGAGCATTGTGTAAAGCATCCGCGCAGCACACACAGGCGACACTCCAGGCACACTACAAAAGGAGACCACACCAGTTTGAGTAAGAAAAATAACATTTGTATTATGCAACAGCATAGCAGGTGGTAACCACAGTAGTCAACACGGCGCCAACCGGCACCCGGTAGATATAAACAGTGGGGACTATTTACAGTGCAGCGCCAATCGGGCCGCTGCCAGAACCAACATCAGCACAGGAATAAATGAAAGTCCATAAGCAACAATATTAGGCGCACAATCCTCCTTAACATGAAGGCATAAACCTGGGGCATCTAAACAACGCTTTATGCATCACATCAGGCCCCCACTCAAGTTTAGCATCAGGCGTAACCTACGCCTAAAGTATCATTGGTGCATAACCATCAGCAATGTACACCCTAGGAAAAAGCATTGGGCACATTAGCACAAATCATGTGAGCATTAGACATACGAATAATGCACCATTGCCGTAGCCTGCAAGCATGAGCCTGAAACACGTTGGCATGAAAGCATTAAACATGCACAATAGGCAAAATCACATGTATTAGGCATCCTTGTGGGCATGAACATTAGGCGGAACGCCAACAGCATCGGGCATACACATGAAGCCTAGAATGAAAACATCCGGTCAGGCATATAAACACACTATGCGCATGAAGGCATACATCAGCAGTGGGCATCATCCTCAGTGTAGGAGCATTAGGCGTTATCATTAGGCATCACTCCCATTAGCATAAACCCAGGGGGCATCTCAATAGCACCTTATGCATAACCATACTACCAGGGGGCATAAGCCACATTAGTCGCATGAGGTATGGCACATGAGGCCTTCCCATAACCTTAGCAGGGCGCCCCCTTAGAACACAATAGGCCTAAAATCAGCACTGCAAACTTGAGGGAAAAGCATTAGGTATCATCCTAGGTACAAATGCATCGTACAACCCTATTCTGCAATAAATCACTTGGGGCAATAGGCCTCGCCAGCATAAACCCCGGTCGCCCCAATCGGGGGCACAACACTCTGAAACTGGGCCCAGGCCAACTGGCCTCTCTCAGGGGCTCAGAAGCCCTATGTCCCGCACAGTCAGGGCAGCGAAAACAAAGGTGCGCAAAGCGCTAGGGCAGGAGGGTCTCTCACTCCTCTCTCTGTTCTCCTGGGTAATCCAATGCCCCCAAAAGAATACTGGCACCGGGGGCGGGCACCGGCAATGTGCCCCGACACACCCCCCAACCACGGGATGACTGAGCCCCACTCACCACCGCGGGGTAATTGAAATATAGCGCTTAGACAGCACAGCGCTGCAGGCGCCAGCTCCTCTTCCCCTGGCACCTTGAATATAGCGCTTAGACAGCACAGCGCTGTAGGCGTCAGCTCCTCACTCCTGGCACTTTAGATGTAGCGCTTTGGAATCACATCGCTGCAGGCATCAGCTCCTCACTCCTGGCACTTTAGATGTAGCGCTTGCGATAGGCTCGGTCCCACCAGCTTCAGGGACAGCAGATAGCGCACCTCTTCTGGTAATCACGCAAATAGTCCCACTAGGCGCTAGAGTGCAGGCAGAGCAGCACAGGCACTTCAACTCTAGAAATATAGCGCTCTCGCAGCGCAGCGCTGCAGGTGTCAGCTCCTTACCTCCTGGGCAGTAAGATATAGCGCTCATCAGGTGCTGGGCTTAGGAATTAGGAGAGCAGGCAGGCAATACTGGGCAAGATCAGCAGGCAGTGGGTACTCATCAGAACAGGACAGCAGCTCCTAGAAGCAGTCATCTCCCATAAAGTGGCACTCCTCCTGACACAGCAGTCTTCACTCCAGTAAAGGGCTCTCACTGGCCCTGTGGACAGCGGAGGGGTGCAGATGGGCACAGGGGCCAGCACACAGGCCCAATGTGGCGGTACCTCCTGGCAGAGTGTCCCCTCTCAGTCAAGTCCACGCTCCGTCTGAGCACATGGAGGCACAGCCCCCTCACCCCACCTACCAGAAAGGGCTGGAAGCTTCTGGAAGGTTCCCTGGGAAACCGGTCCCAACTGGTTTAGGGGAGGTGTAGAGCACCCTGTCTGCCAGACTTCCCTCCAAAAGCTGGGGCTGGGTGACAGACAACTAGACCGGCAACCCACCTCAGGCAGGCGGCACAAGCAGACAGAAATGGCGTCCATTTTAAAAGTAACATTGCTTTACAACAGTACAAATAAATCTGCGC
>CAWUFW010022572.1:0-92477 GCA_963921515.1 Calotriton arnoldi
TTTTGGTAATCACCTCTGTAAAGAGGGGGGGGGAGGTGGCCAAGATGCACGCTTCTTCGCTGTACATGCGAATGCGACAGCTGCAGAGCCGGTGAATGCCGGTGTGAGGAGTGGGGGGCTGCGCATAGAGCCACCGTGGGGCCTATCGTGGACTGCTGAGCGCTGCAGCACAGCCCAACCCCCCGAGATGCCAGTCCTGCGAGAAGCGCAGCAGGCCACCCGGGAAGGTCCGACAGAGGTAAAGGGCTTTAGGGAGCCATGTCGCGCCCCCAAACTTGTGCCCCGCATGGGGTCTCTTCCCCAGGCCAGCAACGCCAGGCCCCAGGACAAGCGGCTGCCCCGACGCACTGCAATCCGTGCAGGGGAGGACCCGCGATCCTAGCGCCGGGGCCGCTGGCATAAGGGAGACAAGTGACCAGGCCCAAGCCCCGCCACCCGTGAAGAGCCGCGCCGGCTCACCGCATGGCCTGGCTGCTCCAGGTTGCGGGTCATCCCTCGCGGTCGAGCTCGCGATGCTGCGGGCTGCCCCCGCCACCCACCTGATGCGTAAACAGGGGGGGGGAGGAGGGGCGTGTATGGCGGACATCAGGAGGAGCCAGAAACGCTCCTCAGCCTGCGGCCGACCGGGCAGGCCAGCGCAGCAAGCGGCCAGGAGTCAGACCCCTGTTTACCCTGCCCCCGTCCCCCGCCATAACCCAACCTGCATGTCCCGGCAAGGCGGGCCTCCTGCGGGGCCAGGCAACTTACACTGGGGCGGGGTCCCACACGAACCATGGCCCGCATGGTGGGACCCGGGGGGGGGAGGGTGGGGGATCCGGGTGAGGCTCACCTCGCTTCCAGCTCGCCTGACCACCATAAGCGATTCCCGCAGCAACTCAGCTGCCCGACCAGGAAGACGGCGTGTCCGGCGCAAAGAGGATGCCAGGATGGCCGGGGGAGGCATAAATACCTCCCCACCTCCTCTGCGACCCGGAAGTGACGCGCCTGGTAAGGGGACTCCTCCTAGAGTCCCGCATTCGTAGTGGGGGTGGGGAAGTGCCCAAATGGGACTAAAGGGGCCGCCCGTTTAGGGTGGCCCCCTGCGGGGGCCGCGGGCAGCCGCAAACTTCACTCGCTTCTCAGCCGGGCTGGAGGATCACTGTAGCCGCTTGTTGCTCCTGTGCAGGGCGACCCGTCCTAGCTCTCTGATTGCCTAAGAAGTTGCCAATCAAAGGTGTCGTTAGGTGGAGCTTCAACACGGCTTCCCAAATCCATGCCCGGAGGCAGGGGCACACATACTTTACATCTCAATGTGCGACACGCACGTTGATCTACGCCACAGAAATAAAAATTGGACATAAGTAAACAAAGAAAAGGGACCTGAAAGAAACCACTAAAATCATTCATAGGTGTTAATAGATATTTTTTTAACAGCATGCATTATATTTCAGCTGTCAATTTGCATGATATTAAAATGTGAATATGGATTTCGCTTTCAAGCTCTTATTGCGTCTAATACCTATACCTGTATACATCATACATGCAAATGTTCCAAGTAAGATTTTGTAATAAAACCAAAGCATAGTACACAGTTCATCTGAAAAAACACGTTCATTTGAAATCTGACTACAGACTAACTCGTGGTGCTGGTTTTAAGCAGAATAACTACCATTCCAGGATTGCCGTTGTGTTTTACGAGAGGAGTGCGCAGTGACAGGACAGATCAGATACAAAGCTGAGTGCTAAAGTTCTTCTGCAGATGTCAGGATTTTAAGTTGACCGGGTCCTGTCGGACGTCACCTGGTGACAGAGCCAGCATTCCTAAACATTTCAGGCAAACCCACTGGTGGAAAGCTTAGAAAGCCCTCAGCTGTAGTGAAGAAAGCTGTGGCTTGGCAAGGAGCCAGGCAATAGAGCTCATCATTTTGTAATGCACTTCCCTTTTACTTAACAGCTTGCATAACGCCTCTGCCAATTCCGCCTTTAACCCCTTCTCCACCTATGCAACTACAGCTCAGCAGTTTTTTGGCTCTATGGCAGAGTTTCAAACTTGATTACCGAGCTCCAAAGACGGCAGTTTAGACATTGAGTCCTCTCCCAGTATCAATAACCAGGCAAATACAAGCAGCGATGGTGGGAGGTTGGTGTGTGGGGACGGCACCACATGGATAGATTAAGTGGACATTAAGGGAACTGCTAGCTGCGACGGGCACCGAAGCAAGATATGAGCAGGAAACCATAAGAGCACTAACTTTGAAGCTGGGAAGTTGGCTCCTCTAAAAAAAACAGTGCGCTGAAACCAACATGGTGAACAGACATAATATCGAATTTTTAATATCGAATTGCCAAAATATCGAGTTTTTTATATAGAATGGACAGAATATCGAATTGCCAAAATATAGTGGTGCAGAATATCGAAATTCAGGTAAGAAATATCGATTGTCATAATATCGACAGTCATAATATAGTTGTTAAAAAATATCTGATTTTTTTATAGTGTTTTAACTGTTAGTATATGTGTAAAAGTATGTATTATTTTTGTAATGTATGTTTTTAATTTTTTTAAAGTAATGAATTTTATGTTATTTAATTTTTGCGTAATTTAATTCCGTAGCGGGTTGTGGGTTTATAGGGGAATAGGGTGGGAAGTAATTTAATTATAGTAAATTAAATATTAATTTTTAGGAATTATTAATTATTTTTAATTTAATTTTGCGTTTTAGTTCTTGTAGCCGGTTGTGGGTTTATAGGGGAATAGGGTGGGAAGTAATTTAATTGTAATTCAGTAATTATTTAGTTTTATTTATTGGTATTGATTATTAATTTATTGTTAATTAGTTTTTATTTGGTAATTACTTTTTATTAATTGGTAATTAATTTGTATTAATTGGTAATTAATTTTTATTAATTGATAATTATATTAATTGTATTAATTTATTATTCGGAGCGGGTTGTGGGTTTATAGGGGAATAGGGTGGGAAGTAATTTAATTGTAATTAAATAATTATTGAAAATATTTTTGTGTATTGATAATTAATTTACTGTTAATTAATTATTAATTGGTAAAACATTTTGTATTACTTATTAATTTTTGGTATTGAAAATTAATTGGTTGTTAATTAATTATTAATAGGTAATTACTTTTTAATAAATATTTATTGGTATTTATAATTAATTAATTATTAAATATGTTGTAATTGGTAATTAATTTTAATTAATTTTTTATTGGTATTGATATATTTTTTTTATTTAAATATTAAATCATTACTTTCCCTACTGTTGCACTCTACTGGAGTGGGAATAGTAATTTTTACCCCTATGCTATCCAACGCTTTCCCTACTGTTGCACTCACTGAAGTGGGAATAGTAATTTTTACCCTCCCGCCATCCAACGCTTTCCCTACTGTTGCACTCTCTGGAGTGGGAATAGTAATTTTTACCCCTACGCTATCCAACGCTTTCCCTACTGTTGCACTCTCTGGAGTGTGAATAGTAATTTTTACCCTCCCGCTATCCAACGCTTTCCCTACTGTTGCACTCTCTGGAGTGGGAATAGTAATTTTTACCCCTACGCTATCCAACGCTTTCCCTACTGTTGCACTCTATGGAGTGGGAATAGGAATTTTTACCCCTACGCTATCCAACGCTTTCCCTACTGTTGCACTCTCTGGAGTGGGAATAGTAATTTTTACCCACCCGCTATCCAACGCTTTCCCTACTGTTGCACTCACTGGAGTGGGAATAGTAATTTTTACCCCTACGCTATCCAACGCTTTCCCTACTGTTGCACTCTCTGGAGTGGGAATAGTAATTTTTACCCTCCCGCCATCCAATGCTTTCCCTACTGTTGCACTCACTGGAGTGGGAATAGTAATTTTTACCCCTACGCTATCCAACACTTTCCCTACTGTTGCACTCTCTGGAGTGGGAATAGTAATTTTTACCCTCCCGCTATCCAACGCTTTCCCTACTGTTGCACTCACTGGAGTGGGAATAGTAATTTTTACCCCTACGCTATCCAACGCTTTCCCTACTGTTGCACTCTCTGGAGTGGGAATAGTAATGTTTACCCCTACGCTATCCAATGCTTTCCCTACTGTTGCACTCTCTGGAGTGGGAATAGTAATTTTTACCCCTACGCTATCCAACGCTTTCCCTACTGTTGCACTCTCTGGAGTGGGAATAGTAATTTTTACCCTCCCGCTATCCAACGCTTTCCCTACTGTTGCACTCACTGGAGTGGGAATAGTAATTTTTACCCCTACGCTATCCAACGCTTTCCCTACTGTTGCACTCTCTGGAGTGGGAATAGTAATTTTACCCTCCCGCTATCCAACGCTTTCCCTACTGTTGCACTCACTGGAGTGGGAATAGTAATTTTTACCCCTACGCTATCCAACACTTTCCCTACTGTTGCACTCTCTGGAGTGGGAATAGTAATTTTATCCCTACGCTATCCAACGCTTTCCCTACTGTTGCACTCTCTGGAGTGGGAATAGTAATTTTTACCCCTACGCTATCCAACGCTTTCCCTACTGTTGCACTCACTGGAGTGGGTATAGTAATTTTTACCCTCCCGCTATCCAACGCTTTCCCTACTGTTGCACTCACTGGAGTGGGAATAGTAAATTTTACCCTCCCGCTATCCTACGCTAAAAATATTGAATATTTGTTATTAAGATTACGTTAATATATATATGTATTAAAAAATAAAAATGCATGTTTATTTTTTTAACTTACATTAAATATTTATTAATATTAAGGTTATTTAAGTATTTTTAAGTATGTTTTAGTTAATTATATGTATAATTTTACATTACTTTTAAGACATTTAAAAAATCCGATATTTTGACTAACTATATTTCTTACAACGATATTTTGGATTCGATATTTTTGTACTTACCTGTTTCTAGATAGTAATTCGATATTCTGGCATTCTATATTTTTTCCTCGATATTTTGCCAGGTCGATATTTTGCTCCTCGATATTCTGTCAGTGATCCACTTTTATTAATGTTTCCAGGGGTGAACAGACATAGGGGCTCATTACGATGTCGGGCGGAAGCACAACCGCCGTGCTGGCGGATGCAAA
Source organism: Calotriton arnoldi (assembly GCA_963921515.1). NCBI lineage: Eukaryota > Metazoa > Chordata > Amphibia > Caudata > Salamandridae > Calotriton > Calotriton arnoldi. Next base: position 5,071 of record CAWUFW010022572.1, read on the forward strand.
AACCACCAGTTACCGCCGGCACGCAGCAGTCCACACGCCCGCCCAATTACGATGCGAAAAGTAGGCCAAACACCGCCGGCAAGCCAGCAACACCGTCCGCCATCAAAGTGCGCCCGTACACGTAGCGGCGCAGCCCAATTGACACACACCGTCCGACGAAACACGTCCCGCCCGGCGTATAAATTACGATGCCGCAAACAAACGGCTCCCACGGCCAAGAGATACCGTACGACAAACCGAAGCGGTAACACGGACGCCGAGCACGGACAACGAAGAAGCGGCTCCCCCGAGCATGAATCCAGCACTGCAGGCCCTCCCCATGCTCCTGCTGATGCACCACCAAGGACGCAACGTACCGCGGAGACGCAGGTAGGCACACACACAACAAGTGCACGCAAACAGCGCACACAGTGCAAGGGCGGAAAAAGCGGACACCCCCCACCAGCGCGTGTACACTACACATCCACCATTGCATCCACATATGACACACAGGCCAAATCGTAACATCGCGTAACACATGTGTACACACCACCTGGGACTAGGAACCAACCACCCCGTCACGGCCCCAAAGCGCCGATGACGCCGCCACACATGCGCACAACGCAGAGGCCAACCGCAGCGCCATGCATGCGTCGCACACAGACACAGGGACACAACCAAGCAGCACACACATCAGCCCCACCCCGAACGCACATGACACGTGACAGGCCTGCCACAGACATGTCCCCAACGCCCAATTCACGGACAACACCCAACGCCACACAACCGACGCACACATGTCAGTGAAGTCACGCAACAGCAGGACACACCCCAGTGTAACAAACATGGCGTAGCACACAGCGGCGGCAACACCAACTAGGAGAAGCAGGGCCCCTTCGGGAAGAGGAACGCCAGTACCACACTGAAACACCCATACCACCCTGCACATATGAACAAGACATATAAAACGGAACACCAAAGAGCCCGGGGACCGACAACAGGTGGCCCAAGAATAACATCCACACACAAGGCCCAACGCAGAGCGGAAAGGCAGCCTGCCGCCCACACAAGGGAGAGCAGACAGCACTGAATGACCTTCCATTCCAACTCCGAAACCACAGCCCTACGACAGAAGCCGGTGAATACAGCCATTGTCCAAGAATAGACCAACACAGGCATGCCGAGGAGACCGACCACAGGGCAGATAGCGCATATCACAGAAGCACACAACGGACGGGGAAGAAAGAAGAAAACACTCCCCCATGTCGGCCACATGCAAGTTAATTGGAAGGAGTCACACATCACTGACCTTGAACTGTCTGAGAAGCATGTGGGATGAGGGCCCGTGTCCTCCAAACAAGCCAACAGAACACAAGTCCTGTCTCCCTACGACTACACAGAGCTCACAGCAACCTCGGAGCGTGCACATTGCAGACTGCACACACAGCCGGAGCACGCCACCACAACGCACCGCTGCGAAATGGCAACCGCAACACACCTACCCAACTACGCCGGACAGCTCAAGCTGTACAAAACCAACCTGTTACATACATTGGGATGCGATCTCCTGTCCCTGCTGAACGTAAGTTACCGACTGACTTACCGCATCACATTGTTCAGCTGCGTCATGCCCGTCTTCTACTGTCGGAGGTGTCCCTACCAGCATCCAGTGGAGATATGCCTCTCCAACCCGGCATGTCTGAAGGCGGACCTGCTACCACTACTCCTCCCTCTGGACGCACACGACAGGGCCTGCTCTGCCTATGGGGGCATGGCGTATGTGGCCAACATCGCACCCGCACTGAAATGGGACCACTGTGCCTCCACACGACGGATCATCGAGAACAGCTACATCGAATGTCACCCAGCATGCCCCATCATGGTCCTCCAAGGGACAACTTACGAACAACACCTTGACAGCCACCATCCGCTACATTGGCTGGCAAACATGTACACCACCAATGACATGGAAGCCCTGCTGGACGGCATCGCATACCTGACAACCTGTCAATTCGTCGGACCACAACGCAGGTTCCCCGATTGACCTATGATGTCCAACCCCGCACCCATGCTTAGCTTCCGCACGGACTGGCCAGTCACCACCACAACAGCCATACCAAACGACCGGCAACTGTAACCACACCATCAACGACATCGCCATGACATCGGATATGACCGGGACATGCACACTGTTCCCCATCACATCCAGGAACACCGCATGCATCGTGGGAGGCAGTGGCATGGGGTCTGTGTATCGCACCCACATGGACGGAACTGCACGAACAACCAGGACACGACATGGATCCAGCGCCCATGGACACACACACCGCTCAGTGGACATGAATAGGTCGCCTGGAGTCTGTGGGTGCTGCACCCCTCCCACCCCCGCCCCGGGAAACCCATACCAGGACCTTTGCATGGAAGACAAGTGCATACAACAACAACACGACCCCAGTGACTGTGACATGTCCAGTAACCACCACATTGCAACAACAAGTGGCACGCCGCTGCATGCACGCAAGCCCATGCCCTGATGTCATCTCACATGCACGCGTGCATGAGGAGCAACCGCAGCAAACCTGTCACATGGAACTGAGATGGACTGTGCCCATGATGCCAAGCGGTCTGGTAGGCTACATGTATACCGTCTGTGTCAAAGTCCGCAGCTCCGCAGCTATACGTAAATGTACATTAGCACAGCCTTGGCCAAGCAGATGTAACTCTGAAGCCCACATCCCACATGCAACAGCCAATCACATGTAACCCCACACCCTATCCCATTTGCAATCATGCTCAGTATATCCTCAACATGTATTCCGCTGCCAGTAGTGTCCACTATACTGCATCACAGAGGACAGAAGACTCAATATAATGTTTGAAACCAAAACTGTCTCCGCTGACTCATTTCACAAGTACGAATGAGAGAGGATGGGAGTATGTGAAGTACACGGCAGTCGTGACATGACCATGTAGTCCACTGGTATTGGATGTCAACGCAAATGAGTAGCACAACTGTGGAAGACACACATGTGTCGTGTGAAGTCGTATGGACGCAGTGCTCAGGTGGGTGGGTGTGACGGGTAGATGCGCACATGCCAAGTTGGAGCACGCCGTGTTGGGAGGGGTCATGAACAGTACACCACCGCTTCCCTGGGCATTGTGAGAGGACACCTGTCGGGGGGAGTGAACACGTGTGTGCACAGCAGCCGGGCACACGTACAAAGCGGTACCAGGCGCACCTCAGCCCACCCTCTGTGGACAAGCTGGATCCTGTTATGCGCCCGCCATGCCCCTTGACAAGGCACACACAGCCCCAGTCGACCAGGTGTAACCCCAACATAGTCAATCCGCACAGGCGATACAGGGCACGGGATGGCAGTGGAGCATGGTGTGTGAGAGGTCTCCTCGCGCTCCTCCTGGTCATATCACGCAGGCAATAGAACCTCAACGTCTAGCATGGCACAAGTCAGATGGAAGTGTAGGGGGACGCACCACAGCACGAGCAGCACTGACGTCACGGGAGGTGGCTCGCACCATCCCATCCATTGCCCATCATACCAACCACGACACATGCCATTGCGACTAAGTGCAAGCGCGTGCGCCACCACCCCCGAGCCCTCCCCAGAGAGGCCAAAGAGTGAATGTGTGGGCCATCAGTCACAGACGGACGCGGCCTGGCCGCAAGGGCAGCCACAGCCACTGGGTGTCGCAGGTGGCGGATCCGGAAGGCGAAGACTGTGATGCATAGTCCATGCAGGCCGGGTCTCCATTTGGGGCACCACGCAGGTGGACGGCGTCCCGTAACACATCATACCCTGAGACAGCCCACTTGTGCAACTGGACCCACACATACACTCCTTGCCCTCTCTGGTGCGAGCTTGGGGCTGCCTGTGCAAGCGCTAGCCTCGCAGGTGCACATGCATATTGGGGGAGCGAGGGGAGGACATGAGGGCTGGGGCGAAGATGACTGTATCACTGTCAGTGAGTACAAGGGATGACCCAGATGTGGAAAGGAAGAGACGTGTCCCGTGTGTACTGCAACTAGTCGCCAATCCAACTACCCCCCCATGTCCGGAATGTAAGCCCGCACCTAGGCCCGCCCATCCGCCACATCGAATATACCACCAGCACGACAACCTTCCCATTCGGAACACTGACTGGGGGTGGCGACCAGTGAACAATCATGTGTAGCCTACCCACGCGTACATGTGGGCCCTCCATGATCCATGTCACCTGCGGCAAAGTCATGACATGCGCAATGAGGGAAGTGAGGAGAGCTGTCCGCCCCACGCACAGAAGGTGCATCAGCTCCACAGACCCAGCAGCGAGTCCAGCAGGGGTCACATGTGCAGGGGCAGCTGTGCCTGGTGTGAAGGCACATGCATATAGACAGCACATCGACCAATGTGTAGTCTGCCCACATCTACAGTCCATCATCATGCGGACATAGGAATTGAACACAGGGCAACACATCTTAGTGGGTGCACCCACCGTGACCAACAATGCGCAATCATCGACGTACCCGCCCTGTGCATGGCCCCCCACCCAACGGAGGCACATCCAGTGCCACCATCCCACACACAAGCCTTCCACGGAACATGCTGTGTCCAATGCTCAGTACAGAGTCAGCGCCCATCTGGTGGATCCTGAACAGGAGACACATGCACACACATGCCAGCTCCCACTATGTACGTCTGCCACCTGGCACGTGCAATGTAACCTCTCACCTGTGACGTGTGACTGCAAGCACACAGCCGTCTTGGCATGGGGCTGTCAATGTGGACACCTGTCAATGTTTCGGGAGGTGTGATCCGTACAGTGCTGTACATAGGGTGCAGTGCTGACACCTACTACTGTCTCATATCCCCTCGTGCCACAGGTCCCACTTGTTTTGGCCGCTCAGCCTGTGCCCACATCGTCGTCGTCGTGTGCCATACTCATCCAGCCTCGGAAGCAGTTCCATGCTCAGCAGACATTCATGTTGCCGTGGCGTTGCCGCTTGACGAATATGCAGTCAGTCGCCATCAGCACGCCCCGCAAGTCATTGGGGCCTAGATCCCCATGTGCATGCACATGGCAGTGGTCTGTATCACCAGCCATTGCCATTGTTGGGAGACCTGTGTAAGTGTATTGTGGCCGTGCCGTCCCAGCTTGACAGCTGGGCTGTGGCTCATGTGCTTGCTCAGTCATGTCAGTGATGTGTATGCGAAATTGCTATGTGTCGTGTTGCTTTGACATGTGTCCACTGCCATTTTCCCTAGGCGGAGACCGAACATTGACCGCCCATACCAATTGCTGGCGGACATGGACGATACAGAGGTCATTAGGAAGTTTCGGCTGGACAGGCCAACCCTGCATCGACTGTGTGCCATGTTAGAACCCCATCTCCGTCCCCGCAGGGTGTATCCGACAGCTGTCACCCCCACGGCTAAGGTGATGGCCGCCATGCATTTCTTCGGCACTGGGTCATTCCAGCACACAGTGGGCAGTGGAGGAGGGATGTCCCAGCCCATGTTCAGCAAGGTGCTGAGGGATGTACTGGCAGCCATGATGCTGTACCGAAACAGGTACATCCGCTTCCCCAGGGCTCGTGAATTGGCGGCAGTGAAGGGTGCATTCTATGCCCTTGGCAGAATCCCACACGTCGTTGGAGCCATTGACTGCACACATGTTGGCCTTGTTCCACCACAGGCCACTGAGCACCTGTACCGCAACAGGAAGCACACGCACTCCCTGAATGTGCAAGTGGTGTGCCTTGCGGACATGGTGATCACCCACGTGTGTGCAAAGTTCCCAGGCTCGGCCCATGACGCACACATAATGCGCAACAGCATCTTGCCACGACTGATGTCCAATCTGCAACAGGATCGTGGCTGTATTGTCGGTGAGTATGTGGAGTGGTGTAGCGTGCTGGTTGTGCGATGCTGTCCCCTGTCCAGTTGGAATAGCAACGGTTCTCTGTGTCCCTCACACCCAGGTGACTCTGCGTACCCGAATGGGGCATGGCTGCTCAGTCCATTGAGGAATCCTCGCACCCCAGCAGACGATCGCTACAATGAGGCACATGGGAGGACCAGACGTGTGGTCGAGCGTACCTTTGGCCTCCTCAAGTCCAGGTTCAGGTGCCTGGACCGCACCGGGGGTGCGCTGGCGTACTCCCCACAGAAGGTGTGCCAGATAGTGGTGGCGTGCTGCATGCTGCACAATCTGGCCATTCGGAAGCAGATCCCCCTCATCGTGGATGACGGAGATCAACCAGGGCCCCAGCCCGCAGACCAGGACAGCTCGAGTGAGGAGGACAGCGGAGAGGAGGAAGCTGGGAATGTGCGGCAGCAGCTCATCGCCCGCTACTTCACTTGACGGTGAGTGTCCATGTACGACGGCTGATGTGGCTGTATCTGTGCAGGTGTGTGTGTGCTGTGTCAGGGTGGCCGTTTGTTCACTGCGTGCTGTGTGTCAACGCTCCATGGCCAGGGTAGTATGCCACTGTTGGTGGCTGTGGCATTGTGCCCTATTGCTCTGTGCGATGTGTGTACATTGCTTGTAGTTGTTGACATGTACTGTGTGATGGGTGTGTGACACACTCATTGAATGTGCTCCTGTTCTGTCTCCCACCCCTAGGTCCCTACAGGCCCTCCGGTTCCATTGCCATGCCACGCATCAGGTGCCTTTCCGCCCAAGGTGGCCGTTGTATTCCGTACAAATAAAACACAGGGCACAAACAGCAGTTTGTGTAAGAGGTGCATTTATTTCAAACTGTGACATGTGATTGTGTGTAAGGTGATGACAAAAGTGGTGCGTGCAGTGACAATGAGCTGTCGGTCATGGCTGCGTGATGCTCAGGGTGTACCCACTGGTTCTATGTCCATAGTCCAACACACACATGCCATCCAGATGGCTGTGTGGAGTGGGATCGTAGTCCAAGTCAATGCAGTGGCTGGTCAAGGAAGGCTGGCTGGCTGCCTCACTTGCGTCTGGAGCGTGCGAAGTCCTCCCGGGAGATCTGTTTCCACTTCGGACGGCCCCTTCCACGTTTGCGAGGGGGGTGCCTGCTTGCGACATGCTGGTGGTTGAGGTGTGCTCACTGGCTGTGGACGCAGGGGAACTGGACACTGCTGCTCGACCCTGCGCCCCGGCAGGTGGTGGCGGAGGGGGAGCTGCTGTCCCTGGCTGTGACCTCACCGCCACCACCAGCTGGCCCATGAGGTCCACGAGTTGGCCCATACGGGCGTCCATGGACCTCAGCACCCCCAGCACCTCACGCGTGTCTGTAGCTGACCTGGCCCATTGTCCTTGGGCCTCTTCATAGGCCCCAAGGACTCTGGCCATTTGAGGCAGGGCATGGCTCCCAGGGGAGGCTGGCGTTTGCCTGACCCTGCTCCTCCTACCAGTCCTGCTGCCACCGGCCTGCCCACTAGCCACATTGCTCACCACGGTCCTCGCTGTGGCTCCCAGGGTGGATCCAGTCGGCCGGGCCACCACCTGCGCTGGGGCTGGTGCCAGCGAAGACGTGGTGGTGGTGGCGGCGGTGGTGGTCGGTGCGGCGATGGTGGCGGTTGCGGCAGTGGTAGTGGCCGCAATGACCGTGGGTGTGGCCGCAATGACCGTGGGTGTGGCCGCAATGACCGTGGGTGTGGCCGCAACGACAGTGGCAGCAGGGGGCTGGGAATGTTCAGCAGCCCTGGATGATGGGTTGGTGGGTAGGAGGAGTCCTGGGGAGCGGCTGGGCCCTGCCACACCAGATGGGCCTGCTTGGTGGTCCGTGTCCGAAGAGGAGGACAGATCCTCCACATCCGTGTGTCCTCGTTGGGGGCTTGTAGGCTGGCTGTGCTGGCTGCTGGCTCCATCCCCAGCATCCAGCAGTTCGTCACCTGTGGAGAGAATGAGATTTGTTATTGTGTTGCACCTTGCGAAGTATGTATTTGTCGTCTGACATTAACAGTTCGTGCAATCTCGTACATGGGTTTCCCGGAGGCGTGTGTGTGGCTGTACCATTTGTAGTTGTGTGTGCTTGGCAATGGGACTGTGTGCTGTGCACATGTGGCATGGGACGGATTGGCCATGCCGATGGGTGTGTTGCTGTGCCCCTACTTATTGTGACTCTGGTGTATGCGGGCTCCTGGCCCATCCTGGGTCTGGTTTGTACTTTGCTTTTGGGGTTCAAATGGAACGCTTAGGAACGCATATGGCAACATGGGGGCCATGCCCCAGATTCGCATTTGGGATGGAATATGCTTTTGGGGTTCAAATGGAACGCTTAGGAACGCATATGGCAACATGGGGGCCATGCCCCAGATTCACATTTGGGAGGGAATATGCTTTTGGGGTTCAAATGGAACGCTTAGGAACGCATATGGCAACATGGGGGCCATGCCCCAGATTCACATTTGGGATGGAATATGCTTTTGGGGTTCAAATGGAATGCTTAGGAACGCATATGGCAACATGGGGGCCATGCCCCAGATTCGCATTTGGGAGGGAATATGCTTTTGGGGTACATGCTGTGAGCCATGGGTGCCGAACGTGACATGTGTTGTGGCAGCATGACAGTGCATGGTCTGAGGTGTGTGCATGCCTGACATGGCCTGCATATTTGCTGTCTGTTGTGATTACTGGACATGGCATTGGACGCATCGTTATGAGTGAGTGTTGGTTGTGTGCCAGCCAACGTATTGCAGTTGTCCCATCTCCTTGGTGTGCGTGCTGCCCTGTGCCATGTGCATCACTGCAGTGCTCGTGGGGGGTGTGGCCCATGTTGTGTGTTGTTGCTCACAGTGTGGCGTGCGCTTCATTGACTTCTGGCACATGGTTGGTCATGGGCATGTATCTTAGCGTGACTGCTGTATGTGTGGCAGCTGTGCGGATGACATGCCTTTCATGAGACTGGGGCTGACGGATGGGATGGATGGTATGTTGTATGTGCATGGTGTGTCTGTGTGTTTGATGGGTTCAGTGGTGTTCGTGTGCATTTATGTTGTTCCGCTCTGTTGCGTCTAGTGTTGTTTGTCTTACATAGGCGTAGTTGTGGGGTGTGTGGTTGACAGGCAGTAGGGGCTACATGGACAGGACTTCAATGGTGTTTCGGTTGTGTGTGATGAGTTGCACAGTGGCTGCCGTGTGGTACTATATTCAGTGTGGCTTGTGCATGCAGACGTGGCTCCTTGGGTGTTGCTGTGTCTGTGATGGGTCATGTGAGGTGTGAGTCTGTGGTTCATGTCCGTGTGCACATTGTTCACTTGTTCGTGACGGTGGGCGGTGCTGCGTGTTCGTCTGCTACGTGACATGTCCCATGTGTTGGTCGTGTTACGGTCCTCATGCCTCCAGTAATCCAGCCCTGTCCAGTTTCCCACCTGCAGGTTGTTCGGGCGTGCACTGTACTGGATGCCACATGGTTCTAAGCGGGGGTGCTCCATGTTGCAGGTCTGTGGGGGTGGGGGGTGTTGTGGGTCGTGGTGGTGGCTGGACACCCACTGACACCGATTGTTGTGGATCGTGATGTCTACCTTTCGGCTGTCGGTGTGCACTGCGGTGGCTGACACGTGGCTGTGGGGGTGGGGGATGCTCCTCCTTGCTGTGCTGTGGGACTAGGGGCCTGGTGTGTGTTGTACTTGGGCTGTCCACCCTCCCACCCACTGCACTTTGTGTTCCTGCCACTTACCTGTTACTTGTCGGTTAGTGCAGCTATGGCGGACACATGGGTGTGGTGGGTGCTCGTTGTGGCGCTTCTGGCATACTTGGGGACCTGTTGGTGGTTACGTGGCTGGCTGAGTGTACACATGTCCCCACGCATCTTACAGTTGTTCTGTTTGGGCTGTGTGTGGTGGTGTCTGTTGCATGTGTGTGTGATGTGTTGTGTATTGTGTGCTGGACATGGGGGTGTTTGTCCCTGGGAGCTGTGGCATGGTGGTAGTGCATGTGAGTACATAGCGGTGTGCTGGTATACATTAGTTTGTACTTACCAGCCTCCACTCCCCTGCTAATCCGGCGAGGATCTCCGGATGTATGATGACTCGCACCTTCTCCTCCCACGCTTTGAAGGTCTTGAAGAGCGCGGGATTCCCTCCGCCAGTGACGGCTGCCAGCTCTCTGTTCTTGGTCTCCTTCTTCTTGACCAGGCTCTTGACGTCATTCCAACGTTTGTTAATTTCTACTCTGTTCCTGGGCAGGGTCCCGACTGCATTGACCTGGTCTACGATCCGGTTCCACATTCTGTTTCTGGTGGCTAGTGGTGTGTGCTGGACCATGTTCCCATAGATTTGTGGGTGCACCTTGATGATCTCGTCGACCATGACCGTCAGCTCAATGGGCGTGAACTTGGGCATTCTTTGTGGTGCCATGGTGTTTGTGGTGCTGGTGCGGTGTGTGTTGTGTAATGTGCAGGGGGTTTGTGGTGGTGGTGGTGGTGGTGGTGGTGGTGGTGATGTGTGCGTTTCTGTGGTGTGCTGCTGTCCTTGCTGTGTCACTGTGTCCTCTCCTCTCCTCTCTGGTTTGCAATGTTGCAAGGGGTTGTGGTCTGTGGGAGTGCTGCTTTTGTACTTACCTATGTGGGTGTGTCCTCATGGTCTGTTGTTTTCAGGTGTGTTGTGTCTGGTGTTCTGGCCTTTGTAGTTTTTGTTTGTCCAGGGGGGTGTTTTCGGGATGTGTACTGTGCTTGTGTATTTGTGCGTGCCTTGCTGTGTGGACTTGTTGGCCATGTTGTGTGCGATTGGTTTTGTGAGCGGATGGTTTCTGTGCAGGGACGTGGGCGCCATGGCTTCTGCCGTGTCGATTCTCATCGGCGTTGTTTGCGCTGGCGGGCGGTATATTTGTAGTTTTCCCGCGCTCATGGCGGTGCGATCGTAATCTCACGTGCGGTGTGTCGGCCGTGAGGGCGGGCGGTTTTGTGTTGTCGGGCGTGTTTCCGTCCGTGGCGGGCGGTTTGACTCCGACTCGGACGATGGCGGGCGGTATTTTGTGTGATTTTTCCGCCGATGGCGGTTTTCGGTTTGTGTAATCGTAATGGCGTGGTCGGTGTTCAGACGGTGTGTGCGGGCGGATTTTTGCCGCTTCCATGCCTGGCGGATTTTTTTACGCCGGGTATCGTAATGGGCCCCATAATATCGAATTTTTAATATCGAATTGCCAAAATATCGAGTTTTTTATATAGAATGGACAGAATATCGAATTGCCAAAATATAGTGGTGCAGAATATCGAAATTCAGGTAAGAAATATCGATTGTCATAATATCAACAGTCATAATATAGTTGTTAAAAATATCGATTTTTTTTATAGTGTTTTAAGTGTTAGTATATGTGTTAAAAGTATGTATTATTTTTGTAATGTATGTTTTAATTTTTTTAAAGTAATGAATTTTATGTTATTTAATTTTTGCGTAATTTAATTCCGTAGCGGGTTGTGGGTTTATAGGGGAATAGGGTGGGAAGTAATTTAATGATAGTAAATTAAATATAAATTTTTAGGAATTATTAATTATTTTTAATTTAATTTTGCGTTTTAGTTCTGTAGCGGGTTGTGGGTTTATAGGGGAATAGGGTGGGAAGTAATTTAATTGTAATTAAGGGGCCCATTAGGATGTCGGGCAAAAGCACTACCGCCGTGCTGGCGGATGCAAAACCACCAGTTACCGCCTGCACGCAGCAGTCCACACGCCCGCCCGATTACGATGCGAAAAGTCAGCCAAACACCGCCGGCAAGCCAGCGACACCGTCCGCCATCAAAGTGCGCCCGTACACGTAGCGGCGCAGCACAATTGACACACACCGTCCGACGAAACACGTACCGCCCGGCGTACAAATTACGATGCCGCACACAAACTGAACCCACGGCTAAGAGACACCGTACGTCAAACCGAAGCGGTAACACGAACGCCGAGCACGGACACCGAAGAAGCGGCACCCCCGAGCATGAATCCAGCACTGCAGGCCCTCCCTATGCTCTATCTGATGCACCACCAAGGACGCAACGTACCGCGAAGACGCAGGTAGGCACACATACAACAAGTGCACGCAAACAGCGCACACAGTGCAAGGGCGGAAAAAGCGGACAACCCCCCAACCCGCGTGTACACGACACATCTACCATAGCATCCACATATGACACACAGGCCAAATTGTAACATCTCGTAACACATGTGTACACACCACCTGGGACTAGGAACCAACCACCCCGTCACGGCCCCAAAGCGGCGATGACGCTGCCACAAATGCGCACAACGCAGAGGCCAACCGCAGCGCCATTCATGCGTCGCACACAGACACAGGGACACAACCAAGCAGCACACACACCAGCCCCACCCCGAATGCACATGACACGTGACAGGCCTGCCACAGACATGTCCCCAACGCCCAATTCACGGACAACACCCAACGTCACACAACCGACGCACACATGTCAGTGAAGTCACGCAACAGCAGGACACACCCCAGTGCAACAAACATGGCGAAGCACACAGCGGCGGCAACACCAACTAGGAGAAGCAGGGCCCCTTCGGGAAGAGGAACGCCAGTACCACACTGAAACACCCATACCACCCTGCACATATGAACAAGACATACAAAACGGAACACCAAAGAGCCCGGGGACCGACAACAGGTGGCCCAAGAATAACACTCACACACAAGGCCCAACGCAGAGCGGAAAGGCAGCCTGCCGCCCACACAAGGGAGAGCAGACAGCACTGAATGACCTTCCATTCCAACTCCGAAACCACAGCCCTACGAAAGAAGCCGGTGAATACAGCCATTGTCCAATAAAAGACCAACACAGGCATGCAGAGGAGACCGACCACAGGGCAGATAGCGCATATCACAGAAGAACACAACGGACGGGAAAGAATAAAGAAAACACTCCCCCATGTCGGCCCCATGCAAGTTAATTGGAAGGAGTCACACATCACTGACCTTGAACTGTCTGAGAAGCATGTGGGATGAGGGCCCGTGTCCTCCGCACAAGCCAACAGAACACAAGTCCTGTCTCCCTACGACTACACAGAGCTCACAGCAACCTCGAAGCGTGCACATTGCAGACTGCACACACAGCCGGAGCACGCCACCACAACGCACCGCTGCGAAATGGCAACCGCAACACACCTACCCAACTACGCCGGACAGGTCAAGCTGTACAAAACCAACCTGACACATATATTGGGATGCGAACTCGTGTCCCTGCTGAACGTAAGTTACCGACTGACTTACCGCATCACATTGTTCAGCTGCGTCATACCCGTCTTCTACTGTCGGAGGTGTCCCTACCAGCATCCCGTGGAGATGTGTCTCTCCAACCCAGCATGTCTAAAGGCGGACCTGCTAGCACTACTCCTCCCTCTGGACGCACACGACAGGGCCTGCTCTGCCTATGGGGGCATGGCGTATGTGGCCAACATCGCACCCGCACTGAAATGGGACCACTGTGCCTCCACACGACGGATCATCGAGCACAGCTACATCGAATGTCACCCAGCATGCCCCATCATGGTCCTCCAAGGGACAACTTACGAACAACACCTTGACAGCCACCATCCGCTACATTGGCTGGCAAACATAAACACCACCAATGACATGGAAGCCCTGCTGGACGGCATCGCATACCTGACAACCTGTAAATTCGTCGGACCCCAACGCAGGTTCCCCGATTGACCTATGATGTCCAACCCCGCACCCATGCTTAGCTTCCGCACGGACTGGCCAGTCACCACCACAACAGCCATACCAAACGACCAGCAACAATTACCACACCATCAACGACATCGCCATGACATCGGATATGACCGGGACATGCACACTGTTCCCCATCACATCCAGGAACACCGCATGCATCGTGGGAGGCAGTGGCATGGGGTCTGTGTATCGCACCCACATGGACGGAACTGCACGAACAACCAGGACACGACATGGATCCAGCGCCCATGGACACACACACCGCTCAGTGGACATGAATAGGTCGCCTGGAGTCTGTGGGTGCTGCACCCCTCCCACCCCCGCCCCGGGAATCCCATACCAGGACCTTTGCACGGACGACAAGTGCAAACAACAACAACACGACCCCAGTGACTGTGACATGTCCAGTAACCACCACATTGCAACAACAAGTGGCACGCCGCTGCATGCACGCAAGCACATGCCCTGATGTCATCTCACATGCACGCGTGCATGAGGAACAACCGCAGCAAACCTGTCACATGGAACTGAGATGGACTGTGCCCATGATGCCAAGCGGTCTGGTAGGCTACTTGTATACCGTCTGTGTCAAAGTCCGCAGCTCCGCAGCTATACGTAAATGTACATTAGCACAGCCTTGGCCAAGCAGATGTAACTCTGAAGCCCACATCCCACATGCAACAGCCAATCACATGTAACCCCACACCCTATCCCATTTGTAATCATGCTCAGTATATCCTCAACATGTATTCCGCTGCCAGTAGTGTCCACTATACTGCATCACAGAGGACAGAAGACTCAATATAATGTTTGAAACCAAAACTGTCTCCGCTGACTCATTTCACAAGTACGAATGAGAGAGGATGAGAGTATGTGAAGTACACGGCAGTCGTGACATGACCATGTAGTCCACTGGTATTGGATGTCAACGCAAATGAGTAGCACAACTGTGGAAGACACACATGTGTCGTGTGAAGTCGTATGGACGCAGTGCTCAGGTGGGTGGGTGCGACGGGTAGATGCGCACATGCCAAGTTGGAGCACGCCGTGTTGGGAGGGGTCATGAACAGTACACCACCGCTTCCCTGGGCATTGTGAGAGGACACCTGTCGGGGGGAAGTGAACACGTGTGTGCACAGCAGCCGGGCACACGAACAATGCGGAACCAGGCGCACACGTCAGCCCACCCTCCGTGGACTAGCTGGATCCTGTTGTGCGCCCGCCATGCCCCTTGACAAGGCACACACAGCCCCAGTCGACCAGGTGTAACCCCAACATAGTCAATCCGCACAGGCGATACAGGGCACGGGATGGCAGTGGAGCATGGTGTGTGAGAGGTCTCCTCGCGCTCCTCCTGGTCATATCACGCAGGCAATAGAACCTCAACGTGTAGCATGGCACAAGTCAAATGGAAGTGTAGGGGGACGCACCTCAGCACGAGCAGCACTGACGTCACGGGAGGTGGCTCGCACCATCCCATCCATTGCCCATTATACCAACCATGCCACATGCCATTGCGACTAAGTGCAAGCGCGTGCGCCACCACCCCCGAGCCCTCCCCAGAGAGGCCAAAGAGTGAATGTGTGGGCCATCAGTCACAGACGGACGCGGCCTGGCCGCAAGGGCAGCCACAGCCACTGGGTGTCGCAGGTGGCGGATCCGGAAGGCGAAGACTGTGATGCATAGTCCATGCAGGCCGGGTCTCCATTTGGGGCACCACGCAGGTGGACGGCGTCCCGCCACACATCATACCCTGAGACAGCCCACTCGTGCAACTGGACCCACACATACACTCCTTGCCCTCTCTGGTGCGAGCTTGGGGCTGCCTGTGCAAGCGCTAGCCTCGCAGGTGCACATGCATATTGGGGGAGCGAGGGGAGGACATGAGGGCTGGGGCGAAGATGACTGTATCACTGTCAGTGAGTACAAGGGATGACCCAGATGTGGAAAGGAAGAGACGTGTCCCGTGTGTACTGCAACTAGTCGCCAATCCAACTACCCCCCATGTCCGGAATGTAAGCCCGCACCTAGGCCCGCCCATCCGCCACATCGAATATACCACCAGCACAACAACCTTCCCATTCGAAACACTGACTGGGGGTGGCGACCAGTGAACAAACATGTGTAGCCTACCCACGCGTACATGTGGGCACTCCATGATCCATGTCACCTGCGGCAAAGTCATGACATGCGCAATGAGGGAAGTGAGGTGAGCTGTCCGCCCCACGCACAGAAGGTGCATCAGCTCCACAGACCCAGCAGCGAGTCCAGCAGGGGTCACATGTGCAGGGGCAGCTGTGCCTGGTGTGAAGGCACATGCACATAGACAGCACATCGACCAATGTGTAGTCTGCCCACATCTACAGTCCATCATCATGCGGACATAGGAATTGTACACAGGGCAACACATCTTAGTGGGTGCACCCACCGTGACCAACAATGCGCAATCATCGACGTACCCGCCCTGTGCATGGCCCCCCACCCAACGGAGGCACATCCAGTGCCACCATCCCACACACACAAGCCTTCCACGGAACATGCTGTGTCCAATGGTCAGTACAGAGTCAGCGCCCATCTGGTGGATCCTGAACAGGAGACACATGCACACACATGATAGCTCCCACTATGTACGTCTGCCACCTGGCACGTGCAATGTAACCTCTCACCTGTGACGTGTGACTGCAAGCACACAGCCGTCTTGGCATGGGGCTGTCAATGTGGACACCTGTCAATGTTTCGGGAGGTGTGATCCGTACAGTGCTGTACATAGGGTGCAGTGCTGACACCTACTACTGTCTCATATCCCCTCGTGCCACAGGTCCCACTTGTTTTGGCCGCTCAGCCTGTGCCCACATCGTCGTCGTCGTGTGCCATACTCATCCAGCCTCGGAAGCAGTGCCATGCTCAGCAGACATACATGTTGCCGTGGCGTTGCCGCTTGACGAATATGCAGTCAGTCCCCATCAGCACGCCCCGCAAGTCATTGGGGCCTAGATCCCCATGTGCATGACCATGGCAGTGGTTTGCATCACTAGCCATTGCCATTGGTGGGAGACCTGTGTAAGTGTATTGTGGCCGTGCCGTCCCTGCTTGACAGCTGGGCTGTGACTCATGTGCTTGCTCAGTCATGTCAGTGATGTGAATGCGAAATTGCTATGTGTTGTGTTGCTTTGACATGTGTCCACTGCCATCTTCCCTAGGCGGAGACCGAACATTGACCGCCCATACCAATTGCTGGCGGACATGGAGGATACTGAGGTCATAAGGAAGTTTCGGCTGGACAGGCCAACCCTGCATCGACTGTGTGCCATGTTGGAACCCCATCTCCGTCCCCGCAGGGTGTATCCGACAGCATTCACCCCCACGGCTAAGGTGATGGCCGCCATGCATTTCTTCGCCACTGGGTCATTCCAGCACACAGTGGGCAGTGGAGGAGGGATGTCCCAGCCCATGTTCAGCAAGGTGCTGAGGGATGTACTGGCAGCCATGATGCTGTACCGAAACAGGTACATCAGATTCCCCAGGGCTCGTGAATTGGCGGCAGTGAAGGGTGCATTCTATGCCCTTGGCAGGATCCCACACGTCGTTGGTGCCATTGATTGCACACATGTTGGCCTTGTTCCACCACAGGCCACTGAGCACCTGTACCGCAACAGGAAGCACACGCACTCCCTGAATGTGCAAGTGGTGTGCCTTGCGGACATGGTGATAACCCACGTGTGTGCAAAGTTCCCAGGCTCGGCCCATGACGCACACGTAATGCGCAACAGCATCTTGCCACGACTGATGTCCAATCTGCAACAGGATCGTGGCTGTATTGTCGGTGAGTATGTGGAGTGGTGTAGCGTGCTGGTTGTGCGATGCTGTCCCCTGTCCAGTTGGAATAGCAACGGTTCTCTGTGTCCCTCACACCCAGGTGACTCTGCGTACCCGAATGGGGCATGGCTGCTCAGTCCATTGAGGAATCCTCGCACCCCAGCAGACGATCGCTACAATGAGGCACATGGGAGGACCAGACGTGTGGTCGAGCGTACCTTTGGCCTCCTCAAGTCCAGGTTCAGGTGCCTGGACCGCACCGGGGTGCGCTGGCGTACTCCCCACAGAAGGTGTGCCAGATAGTGGTGGCGTGCTGCATGCTGCACAATCTGGCCATTCGGAAGCAGATCCCCCTCATTGTGGATGACGGAGATCAACCAGGGCCCCAGCCCGCAGACCAGGACAGCTCGAGTGAGGAGGACAGCGGAGAGGAGGAAGCTGGGAATGTGCGCCAGCAGCTCATCGCCCGCTACTTCACTTGACGGTGAGTGTCCATGTACGACGGCTGATGTGTCTGTATTTGTGCAGGTGTGTGTGTGCTGTGTCAGGGTGGCCTTTTGTTCACTGCGTGCTGTGTGTCAACGCTCCATGCCCAGGTTAGTATGCCACTGATGGTGGCTGTGGCATTGTGCCCTATTGCTCTGTGCGACGTGTGTACATTGCTTGTAGTTGTTGACATGTACTGTGTGATGGGTGTGTGACACACTCATTGAATGTGCTCCTGTTCTGTCTCCCACCCCTAGGTCCCTACAGGCCCTCCGGTTCCATTGCCATGCCACGCATCAGGTGCCGTTCCGCTCAAGGTGGCCGTTGTATTCCGTACAATTAAAACACAGGGCACAGACAGCAGTTTGTGGAAGAGGTGCATTTATTTCAAACTGTGACATGTGATTGTGTGTAAGGTGATGACAAAAGTGGTGCGTGCAGTGACAATGAGCTGTCGGTCATGGCTGCGTGATGCTCAGGGTGTACCCACTGGTTCTATGTCCATAGTCCAACACACACATGCCATCCAGATGGCTGTGTGGAGTGGGATCGTAGTCCAAGTCAATGCAGTGGGTGGTCAAGGAAGGCTGGCTGGCTGCCTCACTTGCGTCTGGAGCGTGCGAAGTCCTCCCGGGAGATCTGTTTCCACTTCGGACGGCCCCTTCCACGTTTGCGAGGGGGGTGCCTGCTTGCGACATGCTGGTGGTTGAGGTGTGCTCACTGGCTGTGGACGCAGGGGAACTGGACACTGCTGCTCGACCCTGCGCCCCGGCAGGTGGTGGCGGAGGGGAGCTGCTGTCCCTGGCTGTGACCTCACCGCCACCACCAGCTGGCCCATGAGGTCCACGAGTTGGCCCATACGGGCGTCCATGGACCTCAGCACCCCCAGCACCTCACGCGTGTCTGTAGCTGACCTGGCCCATTGTCCTTGGGCCTCTTCATAGGCCCCAAGGACTCTGGCCATTTGAGGCAGGGCATGGCTCCCAGGGGAGGCTGGCGTTTCCCTGACACTGCTCCTCCTACCAGTCCTGCTGCCACCGGCCTGCCCACTAGCCACATTGCTCACCACGGTCCTCGCCCTGGCTCCCAGGGTGGATCCAGTCGTCCGGGCCACCACCTGCGCTGGGGCTGGGGCCAGCGAAGACGTGGTGGCGGTTGCGGCAGTGGTAGTGGCCGCAATGACCGTGGGTGTGGCCGCAATGACCGTGGGTGTGGCCGCAATGCCCGTGGGTGTGGCCGCAATGACCGTGGGTGTGGCCGCAACGACAGTGGCAGCAGGGGGCTGGGAATGTTCAGCAGCCCTGGATGATGGGTTGGTGGGTAGGAGGGGTCCTGGGGAGCGGCTGGGCCCTGCCACACTAGATGGGCCTGCTTGGTGGTCCGTGTCCGAAGAGGAGGACAGATCCTCCACATCCGTGTGTCCTCGTTGGGGGCTTGTAGGCTGGCTGTGCTGGCTGCTGTCTCCATCCCCAGCATCCAGCAGTTCGTCACCTGTGGAGAGAATGAGATTTGTTATTGTGTTGCACCTGGCGAAGTCTGTATTGGTTGTCTGACATTCTCCGTTCGTGCACTCTCGTGCACGTGTGTCCCGGAGGCGGGTGTGTGGCTGTACAATCTGTTGTTGTGTGTGCTTGGCAATGGGACTGTGTGCTGTGCACATGTGGCATGGGACGGATTGGCTATGCCGATGGGTGTGTTGCTGTGCTCCTACTTATTGTGACTCTGGTGTATGCGGGCTCCAGGCCCATCCTGGGTCTGGTTTGTACTTTGCTTTTGGGGTGCATGTGGAACGCTTAGGAACGCATTTGGCAACATGGGGGTCATGCCCCAGGAACGCATTTGGGATGGAATATGCTTTTGGGGTGCAAATGGAACGCTTAGGAACGCATATGGCAACATGGGGGTCATGCCCCAGAAACGCATTTGGGATGGAATATGCTTTTGGGCTACATGCTGTGAGCCATGGGTGCCGAACGTGACATGTGTTGTGGCAGCATGACAGTGCATGGTCTGAGGTGTGTGCATGCCTGACATACCCTGCATATTTGCTGTCTGTTGTGATTACTGGACATGGCATTGGACGCATCGTTATGAGTGTGTGATGGTTGTGTGCCACCCGACGTATTGCAGTTGTCCCATCTCCTTGGTGTGCGTGCTGCCCTGTGCCATGTGCATCACTGCAGTGCTCGGGGGGTGTGGCCCATGTTGTGTGTTGTTGCTCACAGTGTGGCGTGCGCTTCATTGACTTCTGGCACATGGTTGATCATGGGCATGTATCTTAGCGTGACTGCTGTATGTGTGGCAGCTGTGCGGATGACATGCCTTTCATGAGACTGGGGCTGACGGATGGGATGGATGGTATGTTGTATGTGCATGGTGTGTCTGTGTGTTTGATGGGTTCAGTGGTGTTCGTGTGCATTTATGTTGTTCCGCTCTGTTGCGTCTAGTGTTGTTTGTCTTACATAGGCGTAGTTGTGGGGTGTGTGGTTGACAGGCAGTAGGGGCTACATGGACAGGACTTCAATGGTGTTTCGGTTGTGTGTGATGGGTTGCACAGTGGCTGCCATGTGGTACTATATTCAGTGTGGCTTGTGCATGCAGACGTGGCTCCTTGGGTGTTGCTGTGTCTGTGATGGGTCATGTGGGGTGTGAGTCTGTGGTTCATGTCCGTGTGCACATTGTTCACTTGTTCGTGACAGTGGGCGGTGCTGCGTGTTCGTCTGCTACGTAACATGTCCCATGTGTTGGTCGTGTTACGGTCCTCATGCCTCCAGTAATCCAGCCCTGTCCAGTTTCCCACCTGCAGGTTGTTCGTGCGTGCACTGTACTGGATGCCACATGGTTCTAAGCGGGGGTGCTCCATGTTGCAGGTCTGTGGGGGTGGGGGCGGTGTTGTGGGTCGTGGTGATGGCTGGACACCCACTGACACCGATTGTTGTGGACCGTGATGTCTACCTTTCGGCTGTCGGTGTGCACTGCGGTGGCTGACACGTGGGTGTGGGGTGTGGGGGATGCTCCTCCTTGCTGTGCTGTGGGACTAGGGGCCTGGTGTGTGTTGTACTTGAGCTGTCCACCCTCCCACCCACTGCACTTTGTGTTCCTGCCACTTACCTGTTACTTGTCGGTTAGTGCAGCTATGGCGGACACATGGGTGTGGTGGGTGCTCGTTGTGGCGCTTCTGGCATACTTGGGGACCTGTTGGTGGTTACGTGGCTGGCTGAGTGTACACATGCCCCCACGTATCTTACAGTTGTTAGGTTTGGGCTGTGTGTGGTGGTGTCTGTTGCATGTGTGTGTGATGTGTTGTGTATTGTGTGCTGGACATGGGGGTGTTTGTCCCTGGGAGCTGTGGCATGGTGGTAGTGCATGTGAGTACATAGCGGTGTGCTGGTATACATTAGTTTGTACTTACCAGCCTCCACTCCCCTGGTAATCCGGCGAGGATCTCCGGATGTATAATGACTCGCACCTTCTCCTCCCACGCTTTGAAGGTCTTGAAGAGCGCGGGATTCCCTCCGCCAGTGACGGCAGCCAGCTCTCTGTTCTTGCTCTCCTTCTTCTTGACCAGGCTCTTGACGTCATTCCACCGTTTGTTGATTTCAACTCTGTTCCTGGGCAGGGTCCCGACTGCATTGACCTGGTCTACGATCCGGTTCCACATTCTCTTTCTGGTGGCTAGTGGTGTGTGCTGGACCAGGTTCCCATAGATTTGTGGGTGCACCTTGATAATCTCGTCGACCATGACCGTCAGCTCAATGGGCGTGAACTTGGGCATTCTTTGTGGTGCCATGGTGTTTGTGGTGCTGGTGCGGTGTGTGTTGTGTAATGTGCAGGGGGTTTGTGGTGCCGGTGTTTGGTGGTGGTGGTGGTGGTGGTGGTGGTTGTGATGTGTGCGTTTCTGTGGTGTGCTGCTGTCCTTGCTGTGTCACTGTGTCCTCTCCTCTCCTCTCTAGTTTGCAATGTTGCAAGGGGTTGTGGTCTGTGGGAGTGCTGCTTTTGTACTTACCTATGTGGGTGTGTCCTCATGGTCTGTTGTTTTCAGGTGTGTTGTGTCTGGTGTTCTGGCCTTTGTATTTTTTGTTTGTCCAGGGGGGTGTTTTCGGGATGTGTACTGTGCTTGTGTATTTGTGCGTGCCTTGCTGTGTGGACTTGTTGGCCATGTTGTGTGCGATTGTTTTTGTCAGCGGATGGTTTCTGTGCAGGGACGTGGGCGCCATGGCTTCTGCCGTGTCAATTCTCATCGGCGTTGTTTGCGCTGGCGGGCGGTATATTTGTGGTTTACCCGCGCTCATGGCGGTGCGATCGTAATTTCACGTGCGGTGTCCGTGGCGGGCGGTTTGACTCCGACTCGGACGAGGGCGGGCGGTATCTTGTGTGGTTTTTCCGCCGATGGCGGTTTTCGGTTTGTGTAATCGTAATGGCGTGGTCGGTGTTCAGACGGTGTGTGCGGGCGGATTTTTGCCGCTTTCATGCCTGGCGGATTTTTTTACGCCGCGTATCGTAATGGGCCTTTAAGTAATTATTTAATTTTATTTATTGGTATTGATAAATAATTCATTGTTAATTAATTATTAATTGGTAATTAATTTTTATTAATTGGTAATTAATTTTTATTAATTTTTTAATTGATAATTATATTAATTGTATTAATTTATTATTCAGAGCGGGTTGTGGGTTTATAGGGGAATAGGGTGGGAAGTAATTTAATTGTAATTCAGTAATTATTTATTTTTATTTATTGGTATTGATTATTAATTTATTGTTAATTAGTTTTTATTTGGTAATTAATTTTTATTAATTGGTAATTAATTTGTATTAATTGGTAATTAATTTTTATTAATTGATTAATTGATAATTATATTAATTGTATTAATTTATTATTCGGAGCGGGTAGTGGGTTTATAGGGGAATAGGGTGGGAAGTAATTTAATTGTAATTAAATAATTATTGAAAATATTTTTGTGTATTGATAATTAATTTACTGTTAATTAATTATTAATTGGTAAACATTTTGTATTACTTATTAATTTTTGGTATTGAAAATTAATTGGTTGTTAATTAATTATTAATAGGTAATTAATTTTTAATAAATAATATTTATTGGTATTTATAATTAATTAATTATTAAATATGTTGTAATTGGTAATTAATTGTAATTAATTTTTTATTGGTATTGATAATTAATTTTTTTAAATTTAAATATTAAATCATTACTTTCCCTACTGTTGCACTCACTGGAGTGGGAATAGTAATTTTACCCTCCCGCTATCCAACGCTTTCCCTACTGTTGCACTCTCTGGAGTGGGAATAGTAATTTTTACCCCTACGCTATCCAACGCTTTCCCTACTGTTGCACTCTCTGGAGTGGGAATAGTAATTTTTACCCCTACGCTATCCAACGCTTTCCCTACTGTTGCACTCACTGGAGTGGGAATAGTAATTTTTACCCTCCCGCTATCCAACGCTTTCCCTACTGTTGCACTCACTGGAGTGGGAATAGTAAATTTTACCCTCCCGCTATCCTACGCTAAAAATATTGAATATTTGTTATTAATATTACGTTAATATATATATGTATTAAAAAATAAAAATGCATGTTTATTTTTTTTAACTTACATTAAATATTTATTAATATTAAGGTTATTTAAGTATTTTTAAGTATGTTTTAGTTAATTATATGTATTATTTTATTAATTTTACATTACTTTTAAGACATTTAAAAAATTCGATATTTTGACTATATTTCTTACAACGATATTTTGGATTCGATATTTTTGTACTTACCTGTTTGTAGATAGGAATTCGATATTCTGGCATTCTATATTTTTTCCTCGATATTTTGCCAGGTCGATATTTTGCTCCTCGATATTCTGTCAGTGATCCACCAACATACATAGCCAGAAGTGAAAGCCCACAAGTAACACGGCCAGTAGCCATCGGCAGGAGCAACACCCCTAGAGGAGGGACAAATATATGCGATTAACCATTGAAAAGCAAGGATTTTTTAAGGGCACATGAAGCTGGAGAACCAAGTTCGGATCTCGGGAGGGACGCTCAACATCCTGTGATTCTGGGCACAGGTGCTCATGTAAAGCGCTCTGATACCTTCAAGTCTAGTTTGCGCTATATAAAACTCTAAAAAAAAAAAAACAATGGCTGTGGTCTAAGCCCACGGAGGCGATACAGCATGTCAAGAGGCAGCGCATGCACGCTTCCTAGGCTCGACCTAAAAAGGAGAATAAGGTTCGTTGAGGGGAAACCCATTGAAGAGGGGGACGCCTATAAGTATCCAGGGGTATGGCTGGACCACAGAGGGCGTCTGACACCACACATCAATGCCCAGCACTGGACATCAAACTCCCTAGAATGGACTTTCCTTAAGCTGCAAAAATCATTGAAAAACCCAGATCTATCCCCTCTCTTAAAGGTAATAGGATACAAATTCCTCCCCACCATCGCTTACGAGGCAATGATATTCAGATACAAAATGGCCAACTGGCTGGACAGAGTACAGTCCTCTTGCCACCGCAGAGTATTTTCACTTCCAAAATGCACATCGCATGCCCAAATTTGCCAAGACTTTGGGTTAGCTTTGCAGCATTGTAAGAAACTGGCTCTATATATACTGCACCAAAGTGAGGTACAGTGTGTATAGAGTCCAAGAGTCCTCAAAGGTAGGCAGAGGTTAAAGTTAGATAAAACCTTACTCTCTTCTTGTGGTAGTGTGGTCAAGCAGTAAGGCAGTATCAGAGGACAGTGTTAAGCATTTGATGTACACACTCAGTCAACAAATGAATTCACACACTCAAGAACTGAACTGTAGGCCAATTGTTTTTGTATAAAAAATATACTGTTGTTTTATTTCTAGAACCAAGCAAGCCTGGCACAGGTAGGCATAAAATACTTTGCAGTAATGAATTACTTGATTGAAATACAGTTCGAAAATGCAGTAGAAATTGTACTTGGTTTGATTTACAGATAATGCAGTAGATTGCAACACTCAGCAAATACAGTACATTGGAATGAATGGGCTTTTTCAACAAATTGCAGGTGTTACTTTTACGTTACTTTTTCTAACTCAGTGCTGGATGCCTAGATTCAGCACTGGGACATTTCCTGAAAACAGGTGAGTAAATGCGTTTTTGTTATTCGTGCGATTTTTAAAGAATATTTTCAGATTTCAAAACTCCACACTTAGAAACTTTTTGGAGCAGTACATTGAAATGAATAGGCTTTGTCAGTAAATCGCAGGTAAGTTACTTTTCACGTTACTTTTCTAACTCAGTGCTGGATACCTAGATTCAGCACTGGGACATTTCCTGCAAACAGGTGAGAAAACACGTTTTGGGTATTTGTACGATTTTTAAAGAATATCTTTAGTTTTCAAAACTCCACACACTCGTTTTTTGGAAGAAAAATTGTCAATGTTATCCTATGGAGGAAAAACAGGTTATCGGTTTACAGGTAAGTAATCGTCTGTGGGAGTTAAGGTTCTGGGGTTAGACTCAGGGGTCCCCCAGGGTCAGTGATGCACTTTTGTTTCACCCTCAGCGGCACTAGGGCGACCGGGTGCAGAGTGTTGAGGCCCAATGTTATCCTATGGAGGATAGGGGGCCTCCGGTTGGTGGCTGCTGGCAAGCAGGCCACACGGCTGTGGGAGCAAAGCTCCTAGGGTTTAGGTCAGGCCAAATTGGGAAACAAGCCAGCACAAAAGGTGCACCCTCAGCGGCGCTGGGGCGGCCGGGTGCAGAGTGCTGTTTTGGGGTCGGGTGCCCTGTTGTTTTCAATGGGGATTTTCAGTTTTGGTTTTTAGCTGCAGGCTCGGTCCAGGAAGACTTCCGGGAGGAACCAACAGCTGGGCAGGTAAGTTGGAGGGCTCGGGGATGTAGGTGCACCTCAGGTTCTTTTCTCCAGGGCGCAGGGCGGATGGATGCAGGGGTGTCTTTTGAGGTCGGATTTCACCTTACCGGGCCACTCGCGGTTGGGGGCTCTCCGTGCAGAGGCTGCAGAGGCTGCAGGCGATGTCGGGGAGTCCTGAAGGGGTCAACCCATGGTGGACTCGGACTCTGGGGCGCTGGGGGACCTCGCTGGAACCGGTGGGCCACTCGAACTCGGGCCATAGGCAACGGGTGCAGTGGTGTTTCCAGGCGTCGAGTTTCTTTGTCCTCAGCAGGTTCCGAGTCTTGCTTTGGAGTTTCTTTTGAACAGAACTGCTGTTCACAGGAGATCCGGTCTTTGTTGAAGGCAGCCAGTCCTCTCAGGGGTTCTTGAGGTCGCTGACTGCAGGACAAGGCGACTTTTGGCGCAGGATCTCTGAAAACTGCAGACGGGCCGGTAGGGCTGGGGCCAAGTCAGTTGTTCTCTGCAGTCTTATCTGCTGGGTGTCTTCTTTCATCCTTCTTCTTCATAGATTGCGGAAATCTGAGTTCTTGGTTCAGGGCTGCCCCTAAATACTGTATTTAGGGGGCGTTTTAGGGGTCTTGAGGTCAGTAGCCAATGGGCTACTGACCTTAGGGTGACTACACCCTTGGTGTGCTCACCCCATGTGGGGGAGTGAGCACAATCCCTAGTCCTGACTGGGGAGTGCCTGCCATCTGCAAGATGGCGAGCACTGGAGAGTGGGCTTCACCTCGCCTCCCCCACCTGAGGGGTGGAGTTGGCAGAGGTGGGCACACCTCCTGGGCTGGCAAGTTTTTCCCGCCTGTCTTCCCGCCGAAAGGGAGGGAAGACAGGAAGGGGGCCTGCTCCTGATAGCAGGAGAGGCTGGGGGTCGCATTACAAAGGCTGCCATGTCTTTGAAGCTCCCCTGCCACAGATGGCTCTTCCTGAACACCTCCGCCCAGGAAAGGCTTTGTTTCTGGGCTCAGGGAGCGTAGGCTCCCACTCTAGGGGTCCAGAAACATGTCTTGTGGTGGCAGGCTGGTGTGTACCAGTCAGGGAACCCACCAGAGGCTGGTCGTTTTTCAGGGGGCATCTCAAAGATGCCCTCTGTGTGCATTTTTCATTAAATCCCACACTGGCATTAGTGTGGGTTTAATGTGCTGAGAAGTTTGATACCAAACTTCCCAGTCTTCAGTGTAGCCATTATGGTACTGTGGAGTTCGTAATGACAACCTCCCAGCACCATATACTCTTAATGGCAGCACTGCACTTACAATGCCCAAGAATGGACTTGGGCACTGTAAGGGTACAGGGCTCATGCACCTGTACCCTCACCACTGGCATAGTGCACCCAGCTGGAGGGGTGACCGACCTAGGCCAGGGCAGTGGGTTGTTTAGGCAGGGCACACAGGGATGTGTGCCCTGTCGACTCTTCACTTTGTTCTGCACCAAGACACGTAGCCTGCAAAGGCAGTGTGTGTGTGAAAAGGTGCAGGGCCTCTAAGGGTGGCACAATAAGTGCTGCAGCCCTTAGAGGCCTTCTCTGGTCATAGTGCCCTGGGTACCTGTGGTACCATTTACCAGGGGCTGACCTGTGGCCAGAGATGCCAATTGGGCTAGTTTTGGGGAAAGAACACAGGCCCTGGGAACCTGATTGGCAGGGACCCAGGGCACACCAAGAAAAAGTGCATCAGTAGTCTGGCAAAAAGTGGGGGGGGGTTACTGCAACAGAAACCCACTTCCTTACAAGCATTGGATGCTAAAAGCAACATTTTTAGCCTACAGCCTAAAAGCCAAGCAGACAAAGAACCACACATTTAAAAGTATAAATTGGGAAGTGATAAGCAACCGGGCAACAAACAGGCACAGATTTCTAAACAACGCCCTTGAGGCCCTAGAGAAATCTGGACAAGTGGCTTGCCGGTTCCCATGACTGCCAAACTGCTGATCAAACAAGCAAAGTTAATATCAAGGGAACATGACATACAAGCTATTAAGAAAATTGGGGCACGTAGGGTTGACCTCTATGCTGTACGAATCAGACTCTCCCATCCTACCTTTCTCTGCCCCTTTACTTGAGTATGAAGCGTCACCAAATGGGATTGCATTTTGGATTCATTCCTTTAAAATCCTATTAGTGCGGTCGAAGGAACCTGGAATGCATCTGATAGGCAGTGTAGCTTCTGTGCAAAGGGAAAGGAATCACTGACACATGTACTCTGTATTTGTGATAAGTTGATCCAGCTAAGGAAGTTCTGGCTTTGCCCGCTATGGCATACTTTAAATCTTAGGACTTGTCCAGGCGCTGTAGAAGCCTGTCTGAGATAAATCAGCACAGCTACCTGCCTGCTTTGTGAAATTCATGAAATCTTTAGCCGCCTTACTAGCCTCTCTCCAGGCCCCTGATCCACCTCTATGCTGAATCTCACACACTTATAATGACTAAGTGGCAGGGTTGTGAAGGCTTACAACTAACCCTCCCCTCAATCGGATCACAAACAGCGGCTGAAGGGGGATGAAGGGGAGCTTTTAAGTTGCAAAGGAACGGATCATTCACTATTTATACTTTCTTAAGGCATCTGATTTTAACTTTGTTACCTTTTTATTATGTTTTTATGCACTAGTATTTTTACATGCCTTTTATTTCCGATTTAACCGTGTATCCCTCTCCTGCTCTGGGGCCCTTGATTATAATGATTTTAAGTAAGCGGGCAATAAAAAGATCTATCTATCTATCTATCTATCTATCTATCTGTCTGTCTGTCTGTCTGTCTGTCTGTCTGACTATCTATCTGTCTGTTTGTCTATCAATCTATCTATCAACTATCTATCTGACTGTCTGTCTGTCTGTCTATCTAGCTGTATGTCTGTCTACCTATCTATCTATCTAGCTATCCAGGCTCTTCAAAAAAGTCAAAGAAAGTCAATGCCCTGATAGCAAGGTGTTGGGCCAAAATTATTTGTTGAATTTAAAGTGTAAGCCCAGTTGCCTGTTTCCCCATACATGATTCACTCTCATAATCACACTGACAAGGAAGAGGGAGGAGTGGTAATGGAGGGGTCCATCTCCATATACTGCTCCATGGCGGTGGTATAATGTATCCATGATACAGCTCAATACCCCAAGAAATCCAGGATATGAAGATTTGGTTTACAAGGCAGCCAGTAGCACATATCACATGGCTGTCAAAAGGCCCGACCTATAAAGTAAAGATGTCTGATTTACCTTAAGTTATCTTTTGCTAAGCACTGGAATGGCCATACCACAAAGAGCTTGAATTTTAACATAGGTGAAAGCAGGGATGAAACTGTATAGTAAAGTCATCCAATGAGTTTTCTTATATATGCTGTAAGTCATGCGAGGCCTTGGAATATGAATTGTAATTATTTGGAAATTGTGTGCAAAAGTGCACTGTAAAATCTCTGCCTCTGTATGCTACACCATCTTTTAAAACTTTAGGAAAAACAATGCAAATATTTTAAATTAAATATTTTCCACTGGCCTTGGGCGGGACATCATAATTTTTCATAATTTTTCGAAAGACACTGATTTTTATTTTTAAATGCCTTTTTATTGGTTTTCATACTTATCATAACAGGTCCAGTTTCATCCGTCTAGTTGCACATTATCATGAACATTCTTCGTGGCACGTGTTTCAAACAGGTCAAGCAGCCTCGGATGATGACGTAGTTCCATCTGGTTGGCTTCTTTTCCACGAATCGCAACCCAAGCAAGCAGCACCGACCAACTTCCTTCCCACGTCTGAGCCCATACTAACAAGATGGTACGGTATGTAGTACCATTTAGCCAATATGCCATAACATTATCCTTAACAGTAACATTTGCGACATTGATTCTAATATTCATGGGAAGTAAAGTGAGTACAGTCAGTGGTTAAATTTCAGAATATACAGAAATATCGTCTGAAATCAGATATCGTCCCGTTGGATGTGGATTTTCTGTTATTAAGTCCAGTGTGGAGATATTTTCTTAAACTTTATTTAGGATGCAATGTTTATGTCAAATGATATTCTGACAATGATATTCTGATACTACGCCCAGTAGACAGTCAAGCTATTATGATATTTCCTTGCTTTTTATCAGGGTGGTTTTTATGAATTGCTGTATTACTGTTTAGTTCGAGCCTAGAGTCAGCGCGCATGCGCTGCTCTGCGAGACTTGTTGTAGTGGAGTAGGGAATAGAAGCCCCGCCCACTCTCCGCCCATATTTGCCATTGGCTTGTGTCATTGTCCGTCCTAAATGCTGGCTTCTGATTCGTAAATAGGCTTGTTAGTCCCTCCTTAGTACTGCCTACTCTTCATTTGTCACCTCATATGGTGAGTGGCCCTTTTACTTCGGTTGTTACACGGTACCTGTTATTTTGTCTTTAAGCACTATTTTCTTTATCCAGTTTCTCTTACTGAAGGCACGACGTGCTTTGGTGCCTTCTTTACAATCCTGCCCTCCCTCCCGTTGCCCCTGCCTTCTTTACCCCCGTGCCTTCTTCAACACCCCCCTTGTCCGTGCCTTCTTTACCCCCCCGCCCTCCCTTTCGTTGTTGTGCCTTCTTTAACACCCCACCCTCCCTCCCGATGTCCGTGCCTTTTCCACCCAACCCCCACCCCCACCCTCCCTCATTGTCCGTGATGCCTACCATTTGTAATGCAATCGGTCTCGCATTTAAGCGAGTTTGAGCTATTGGCACTGTAAATGACTTTGCCTTTTATTTATTTATGTTTTGGTTTTTAAAACATAAATAAAACGCATTGTCATTTACAATGCCAATAGCTTGAACTCGCGTAAATGCGAGACCTATTGCATTGCAAATGCTTTTTTTTTTTTTACGGTGTAGCGTGACCAGCCATCTAACGTTGCAAGATTGCTGTGAAAATGACAAAGTTACGAATTACTCCCGATCCAATATGGATGGCTGCATTCATTCCTGAAGGTTGCCACGCCCCCATCCGCTTTACTTGCGTATGCACCAGGGAGCTAGATGGCGAACAGATTGGCTGCCCACCTTGGTGGGGTGGTACACTTGTATCTACTACAGCAGTTGAACTATTTAGGACTAAAAAGCGCATGGCAGCCAGTCGCTATTCGGTTGAGAAAATACACGCACAGCGATCTGCTTATTATCTTTAACATAGCGGGTATACGAGCATTCGAAGCATTAGTTATTTTTTGGGAAACGTTGTATACCCGTTTCCTTTAAATCGTAAAAGTTGCACCTCCTTGAAGTATGCTTTATTGAGGGCGAAACCACAGTGAGCATGGAAAAATTTTGTCTTTTTTTCATATCCCTATTTTTTTATATAGTTCATTGTAAACGTTCTGTTTTTATAAGGTGCTAATGATCGAACATAATTAGATTTCTTGTTTCCTTTTGTTTCCCTTTGTGGTAATAAAATGTCTCAAGTGACATGAAAATCAAACCAGTATTGCGGCTACCTATGCGTGTCTGCGACGGCAGTGCAGATGTGAATTCTTATCCTCCTCTTGTTTTGGTGTATGGAGTCTCAGTTGCTTTCACTTAGAATATCAAACACACCTTTATTTTTTATTTCTTGAGCCATTGCTACTTTAGATTTATTTTTAAAGAAACTTAAAATAACAAGTTGTTGAACGTTTATTCAAACTTGGGGTTAGGTATATATGGAGCCTTATAAAGAATTAACCTCTCTCTACAATGCAGTGGTTCGCAATCGTCGTAAATTGGAGATGCAGAGCAAATGGAATCAGTGGCGACTGGTGATCTTTGAAAGTGGTCTGGTGTAGTCCCTGTACTGAATGTCAGCAAGCAAAGCAGCTTGGGGAGGTTATCCCCCAAGAAAATGTTCATAAAATGCGCTTTGCAATAAAGCGATAGGTTCTGCACTTTTAAACACAGTCTCTCTTAAAAGGATTAAAAGGCTATATGTGAAGTAGACAAGCGAGAAACTGCACTTTCAAACTGTCTGCCTTCTACTGCGGGGCAGGCAACGTGCTGGTCACTCTTCTATTTCGGTCTCTATGGTCCCTATTTGTTCAGAGGCTCGCTCCAGTTCTCGGCTTTCCTTGATGCGCTGGTCGTCAGCCTGATGCCCTTGCGGTGCTATGCCTGTGCACACAAACAGCAGACATTCTACTGCCCTACACCCTCCCTTGGTGCTGTGGCTGCGTCCCCCCTCTGACCCTACTTAATGGAACTCTGCTCTCCTGGTTTTTTGGGTCTTGACTTGGGTGCATCTTGCCATTTTGAGATGGTTTCCTTCGATGCCCACGACCCGGATCCGCCATTTTGTTGATTCTTGTCCTTTCCTTCGGTCCATTGGATTCCATCCTGCCGACCTTCAGACATTTCTCTTTGCTGGACTGCCTTATCTCTTTCTCCCCCTCAGGTCCCCCTCTCTCCTCTCACCAATCTCAGCCTCCGACTCTTCTCCCCCTACCGCTCTCTACCCCTTTTGATGTTTTATTTCTCCGTTCACTCTGTAAATATGTAATATATACTTGTCCAAGCCTAATCGCTGGTAAAATGTAATCCTGAGTAAATTGACTATTTGTATATATATATATAACTCTAACCACTAGTATATGTAGTAGACCTTTGTACTTACTACCTTTCCTATGTGATTTTTAGAGTTTATCCGTTTGTATCTCTTCCTTGAGTGACTTTACAACTTGTACATTTGCAATTTTTTCTGCTTGTATCTCTTCCTTGTGTGACTTTACAACTTGTACATTTGCAATTTTTTTCTGTTTGTATCTCTTATGTAACTCATGTAATCCTAAATCCTTATGTAACGCAACTGGTTCTTTTGTAAAGCGCTCTGACACCTTCGGGTAATGTTCGCGCTATATAAAATCGCATTAAATAAAAATAAAATAAAAAATACCATGTTATTTATTTAAACTTCTACATTTCATATTTATTTTTTCCGATGGCAAGTCAAAACTCCGTTATATATTATGACATATCACCTACATTGAATAGGTAGGGTTGGAAAATGCAATACGGTAGACTTTTGTGGTCTTAGGTAGAATTATACAGCTAACCGACTTCATAGGCTTCTATAGCAGTTCTGTCTCACAGGTGATGGAAACCTTACAGGTTCAGGCAGTGATAGTATTTTTTTTTTTTGTCCTAAAATACCATCTACCAAGAATATCCTCAATATGGTGGAAGACGCTCTTTGGCATTCCGGGTTATACTAGGGTCACCAAGCCCTCTGACTTCGAGATCCTGCACTGGACTTCACTGCATAGCCTGGCCCCTTTCAAACCAAAACTGTGTTTATTTTCTTGTACTACACAGCCGCGGTGGGGCCGCGTGAGGGGGGATTTCGAGGGACGATGCAGAGGGGAAATTAATTATTTATTTTATTTTCCCTCGGCATCGTCCCTCGAAATCCCTCCTAACGCGGCCCCACCGCCCACCGCTGTTACCTGCACGGACCGCGGCTGGTACTACAGCCGCTGGGATGGCAACCAGGCCCCAGCCTATTCTTTCACAGCGGAAGATATGCTAGTCCTCAAGTTTCTCTGCTCTCCTCAGTTCAGTCTGTAAAGTGACTTGAAAGACAAAGCACCTTATAGGAACACTGCATCAGAGCATATTACAATGCAAACCTCTGTGTATGTGCTGCACTGCTGGTGTATTCTGTTCCCGTCAGTGCATTGCTTTATTATCTACACCGTCATTACTTTTTCATTCTGTAGGATGGTGTAAAAGTTGAGGTCATAATAGAAATTTTCAGTTATTCCACCTCTTAGTAAATGCCTAGTTTATACGAAAAATCTACCCTTGTTCATAAACCCTCCCTTCCTCCAAGGAGGCTTTCTGTTTGCAACAGAAGCGTTTCCTTTAATCAGCAAAATACCTTCTAATTGCCAAGACAGGGGCTGCAATAATTGCCTTTTATAGCCAAATGTAGATAGTTATTATTTTACATTTTCAAGGCTCTGGTTGTGTCAGAGCCACCCCTCATCTGAGTCTTTTATGGTACCGGGGGACATGATAACTTTAGCAAATTGGGTCGTGGCACAGCTTCACCAGGGCACAAGTCGGGAGTACACACGGGTGGACGGCGTCCAGCCACTATTTTCACACGGTGAACGCCGTCCACCCTGCCAAGAAGTTGGGCCCCACTGAATAATGTGCTGAACTCGTCCCGGTGTAACTTCCAAACACCGGGACACTTTCAGCAGCGCCCGCACGTTGTCTGCTTTCCATCTGCAACAAGCAACAACATGCAGGCGGGGAGGGGGCTTTCTTATTTTAGACTCCTGCTAGGCCCATAACAAAGGCCAAATTTGAGGGGTCATCAGGCCTCCTTTTGTTCCAGTCTCTTGACTGGGTGCAGTCAGGAGCCTCCAACCTAGATGCAAATGCAGCAGTGGGGAAACAAAGGCTCACACCTTGTTAGCACTTCACACATACTCAAGAAAGGCAGCTTTTCACTTTGTTCAGTCTCTGTTTAGGAGATATGCATGCACTGTAAGAATGTCAGATGCGTTGGTCTTTCCCAGTATTTACACAAAACAAATTGCATTTATATAGAGTTTACTTCCCCTGAGGAGGCGTTGAAATAATGTAAGTACCACTATTTTTTCTTGTATAGCCCTACTCATCCCAATGCAGGGTGACAGAGCGCTTTACCTCAGACGTGCACATTACATATACAATAAATTATATATGTTTGTAAATGAATATGCTGGATGTATTACATAAAACTGGGGGATTACAAGGTGTAGAAGCCACATATCATCTTCCATAGCTCACTGTGCTATTATCCTCGCAATGCGCTCAAATGTACTCATGATAGACCTGCTAAACATATATGTGAGGGCTTAAGATCTGATGTCACTTCCTGTGAAATCGTGGCTTGTGATGCCACTTCCGGTGATGTCAATTCCTGTGATGCCACGTGTGATGTCATGGGCCATGATGTCATGCGCTGTGATGTCACGCACCGTGATGTCACGCGACGTGATGTCATGCACCGTGATGTCACCTGCAAACTGCCTAACTAGGTTAGTCCCCCCACTTCTTTTTTTAGGACTTGTGCCCTGAGCTTCACCTTTCCTTCTGCAATCCTTTATGGAAAGGACGAAGGCCTTATATCTGGACTGTAAACTGGGGATCTTGTTTTTTCAGAGCATTGAGATATTGTTGCTAAAGTGAATATAAAACGTTATTGCCAGTCAGTACTAATCTAAAATATCATCACAGTTTTTTCCCAAGAACCTTTTCCAAGTCATATGAAACGACTCGCAAAGGGTACGCAGCCCAATACCAGTAGTTTGGCTTATATTGCAAAGGATATTTCCTTTAGCTTTTGCAGGCAGATTCTAAGCACTCACTATTATCATTTAGCTAAGGGACCTATGGCACAGCCACATACTGTGATATGCTTACAGTTGACGTTTTAAACGTGTGATTTAGAGAACAGCCATTTGGGGTCTCCCTTATAATTATGTGCTTTGGTGCTCTTTTTGTCTGCTAACATATATTTTGACAGCTTTGTAGAGTGTAAACATGGACCGAAGGCATTAGAGTGCTTTACAAAAGATTCAGACCATTTTAGGAACATGGAGATTAAGGGACAGATGTACGACGATTCATTTTTGCAAGTTGCCAAATTGCGTCAAATTGCGACTCGCAATTTGCGACTCGCAAAAATGAATGTACAACAGTGTCTCAGACACTGTTTGCGATTCCCAATGGGGTCGCAAATTGCATGCCTCATTAATATTCATGAGGCTGTCGCAATTTGCGACCCCACTGGGAATAGCTCGCACTCACAGGGATGGTGGCCTGCTGGGGTCAGCAAACCGCCATGTCTGTGACTGCTTTTTAAATAAAGCAGTTTTTTTTTTAATGCAGCCCGTTTTCCTTAAAGGAAAACGGGATGCATTAAAAAAAATAAAAAAATTAACCCCTTCCCATTTGGGAGTGGCTTACCACCCTTTTGAAGAGGGTGGTCAACTGCAAGTGTTTTGCAACAGCAAATGCTGTCGCAAAAAATCTTACATGCCATTTGCACTCGCTATTAGGAAGGGACGCCCTTGGCACGCCTCTTCCTAATAGCGAGTCGCAAACCATATTTTGCGAGTCGCTAATAGGTTAGCGACTCACAAAATATGGTTTGTACATGGGGCTGACCTTTTTTGCGGTCGCAAACGGGCCGAATTCCCGTTTGCGACCGCAAAAAACGGTCGTACATCTGCCCCTATGTGATTTGTCCAGAATCACAGGATACAGAGCCCAGGCCGGGATTCGAACCAGGTTGTCCAATTTCAAGGTAGGCAGCTTTGGCTGCATCTCCTACTGCAAAGAACAAATGCAGGAGAGCGTTCAGTGTATTGGTAAAATAAGCCCTTTTAAGAAATCATAAAGGTAATTCATTATTTAAAACAGCGCCTCCCCTATATTTTCCTGAAAACCAAAACATACTGGGAGGATGGATGTTGCCGTGATTTATATATTTTAATAGAATCATATTTATTTAGCAGACCTCAATTCTGAAGAGACAACAGGCCTAACACAACCTGAATAAAAAAGTGTGCAAGAAAATAAAGGTACAGAAATGACATTACACAGCCACAATGCCTTGTTACTAGTATTGTAATTGGTAAACAATTGCAGGTACCACACGATACATCCCTTAACTCTGCAAAATCATACTTCCACTTACCACAACACTATAAACTGGGCTTTCATTAATGTGAGAATCTTAGAAAGAGTCGTGGGGATAAACAGTGCAGGAACCGGGACTCAGGGAATGATGTGAACAGAGTCCAAGCCTGGCAAGCCAGGTCCAATCATAAGCAATGATTATGGTGCTGCAGAGGTATGGAAAGAGTGCATGTGCTGTATTGGACATGAATAGTATGTCATGACAATGGTGACAGAAACATGCCTTAGAATGACAATAGTCAGCAATTAGTACAAGCAGAGACCACAAACTGGACGAATGTAAAAGTAAAAAAGAAAAAAACGTTTGCATAACATTGTGGGGGAAAAAAAATCTTAAACCCCCCTCCCCACCCTCTACCGCCACCTAAAATTACGAGAACCCCTTGAAAAAGAGAAGGACAACTCGGTGATGAACTTTGGGTGATGAACTTTGTAATGGTTACCAATGCTAGAACTGCAGCCTACAGGACGTGTTACAAAGATTGGATCTAGTTACCTATATCTACATTGACCCCTTCGCACCCCAGAGTTATGCCAGCCCTATCGAAAGTCACATTAGGTCTTGAGGACCAACTCTGCTCTGTCCTGGTTTCTGATAGGGCATGGGAGGACTTTATAGAAAATGTGTCACCTGCATTTAGGCATTCTGTGCTTCACAGAACATGCACAGCATATAAATGGTGAATGTGTGAGAAGACTGCCTTGGAAAGCACCCATCACAGGTGCAATCCATGGAGCCCAGCACCGACCCGCTTTGCTGGTGACTTGAGCACTTCGCACACAATAAAAACAAGATGGTATGTTGTGGGGATCAATTATAGCCTATGTTAGTTATCTAAAATGAAACAATCAGGTATAATTGGGAACCTGATTTAATCAAACATGATTTGCTAATTAACTTAATTTTGTGATGATGCCAACCAAATATATCTGCAGTTCATCAGGGGCTCTGAATATACACATTGTAAGACATTGGGTTATTGTTTGGGTGAATACTCGGGGGAGAGGCTGAAAACCCTACTATAGCAACTACCACAATCCTTGTCAGGGCGAACCGCAAAAGTCACTAAATTAATCTGTAAATAACCTTCAGGTAGCTTGGCACCAGAACAGTCAGGCTTAACTTGTAGGCTCCATGTAAAGTATGCATGCAGCACACAAATAGTAATAAAGTGAAAACACAAGAAAAAACTCTCACCAATTTAGAAACATAGAGAGTATTTTAATAAATAAAACGAGACCAGATGACAAAAAGTCCATTCAGTAGATCTGGAGATATGCAATAAAAATGTATCAGGTATCAATAGCACCTAAAAGCACGAAGCGCCACACATGCTCATCTGATCGTACTAGACCGGGTGAAAGTCATAAGTTCAGGCCGAACGCAATAGAGAGTGGCCAGATACAAAGAACAGGTTAGTCTGGCTGAAAAAGTTACCTTCTAAAAGTCCGGCGCAAACAATTGCATTCATGGTAGAGGAGATTGCGAGGAGCAGTACTCTTTATTTTTATTTTTTTGGGGGGGCCCTGCTTCTCTCCTAGTTTTCTACTGGGTGTTGCACTCTACTGGATTTTGTTTCATGCTGTTCTCTGTTTCAAAATGGATTCTCTTTCAGCATTGTCTATTACTGTTGCATTGTGCTACCTGGTCGAATTTTTATTCAGTGCTACCTCCGGGAGTTGCTTGACTCATGGGCCTGCTTCTTTCCCTCTATATGTTCCTGATTTATTTATTTTATTTTATTTTGTGCTTGCGCTTATTTCTCATTTAGTGAACTTTTGTTTCATTTTGATAGTATCTGCTTGTTTGCTGATGCTTTTTGTGGTTGTTGCATTTTCTGCTTCTGACTAATCCTACAATGCTCCCACTGTTGATTGTGCTCGCTTCTGGGGTTTAGTGTTTCTATGCACTCAGCACTCCATATATTCAGCATCCCATATGTTTAAGAGCGGGTTCCCTCCTGTACTTCTCTACCCCTACTTTGTTCTCTGTCACCCTTCACCTTCCCTGTTATGCTCGCCTGTGTGTGCTCTTCCTATTGTTTCATGTAGTGGTGTAACTGCAGCATGGTGGGGCCTGCAATTCCACTCCACAGCACAATTCCACTACACACCACATATATCCAATTCACAACACATAATTCAACATCATACCACAAAATTCAACAGCACTCCACACATTAAACTCCACTACATAACACTCCACAACACAAAATACCATTCCACATAATTACACTCCATCACACAATTCCACTTCACATAATTCCAATACACTCAAACACATAATTACTATCCATATAATACAACTGCACACCATGCCACATAATTACATTACGCAAAACCACTTCACAACACACAATTCCACAACTAACAATTCCAATCCAACCCACATAATTCCACTACACACCACATACATCCACTCCAGGTAAAAGACATTTATAACACCAATAGCTCTGATTCTTTTTTTTTTTTTTAGCACCCAAACACACAGGTCTCGATCTTAGCTCCTACCTATTTGTTCTTTTTCGTCAACAAAAAGGCAAAGCTATCAACACAATTCCACGAAACACACACTTCAACTCCACACGTTGTCAATCCACAACACCTAATTCCACACCAAACCACATAATACAATTACGCAACACACCACATACATCCAATCCACACCACACAATTCCACATTATACCATAAAATTCAACAGCGCACCACATAATTAAACTCAACTACATACCACTCCGTAACACAAAATACCATTCCATATAATTACACTCCATAACACAGCCCCACTCCACATAATCCCAGTATATTCAATACCATATAATTACTATCCTCATAATTCCACAGCACACTATGCCACATAATTCCACTACACAAATCCACTCCACTGCACACAATTCAACGCCACAAAATTACACAACTAACTAATCCAATCGAACCCACGTAATTCCACTACACACCACATACATACACTCCATTAACACATAGGTAAAAGACATTGCCATTTACTCTGCCAATAGCTCTAACTCAAACAAATGCGAGACCTATTGCATTTCCAATGCTTGTTTTACTGTACTTGTATGATTTTATTGATAAAATCGAATAAAGTTTATTATGATGATGACATTCAAGTAGGTGCCAGGGTTGAATTGGCCTTTGGGAAGCAGGTTGAAAGTTAACGCTGCCTTTCATGTGGGAAGAGCGGGCAGATTTATTCAGTGCCTGGCAACTCATCGTGCCAGCTCAGGGTGCCCTCTCTCAGCTCCTCTGCTGTTCACCTCCCCTTTCTCTGCGAGGCTCTCAGAGATCAGACATTACCTCACTCTTCAAGTACAAGCCCAGAATCCCAATGACTCCCACCTTGAGGGACAGGATGTTCAAGGACGTGTGACGTGGCCAGGAAGAGCCCTGCCTTCACTGCACCTTCAGCCATGCTCTCCTTGTGAGCTGTCCTCTTACACCCAGTGTGCGATTTGTGCAGGTTGTTGCAGGTGATGAGTAGTGGGTGGGAGTCATTTTTTGGGGAACAAGACTTATTTCTCATCCTTAGATTTTTACTCGGATCCAGAGAGAGGAAGGCAGAAAATAGAGGAAGAAGAAAGAGAAAAATAGGAAAACAGTGACAGAGGGTGAAAGAAGGGGCGAAAAAGAGCCTGCAAGAGTGAGATAAAGAGACAGTCAGTGTGGGGGTGGTGACAGAAAGAGGAATGAGGTAAAAATCTGGACTAAGTAGCCTTGGTATTCCACAACCCCAGCATTCGGCTCTGCCAGTGACGAACTCTTAACAAACACTTTGGGCCTCTCGTTTATCTTTTCTGTTTACGAATAGAGCTCTGCCTACTATCCCCTGTTAACAGAAACATGCAAAAGATTGATTGGGGAATATAGAGGTAGGTAGTCACCCTACACGTGGCTGAGGAACCGAAACAGGGATTCAGAGTCTGTCTCCGCCAGGGCTCATAGGCTCCAGAGATTGGTACAGAAAAACAGGACTGGCGCAGGGCTGCAGACCCTGTGGTCCTCACAGCTGTATGTTACAGGAGTTACAGAGCTTCTGACCACTGGGGACATGGGCTTAAAGACAGCACAGGTTAGCTTGTCACATCCGGGGCTTGGTGAGTTCGACTTGCCTTAGGGAAAGCTCTGGACTTCGAATAGTAAAATTTACTGTTCCAACTCCAGTCCCCGCAACAGTAGGGAAATCGTTGGACTTTAAAGTCCAACGCCACTTTACCTAACACATGTCGTTATAACGACTTGCGTTGTAAATGGAACACGTGGTTCAGACACATTCATTGTTCCGCCCGTGTTGCAAAGGCAACGCGTTATTCGGCAGTCGTGGTATTTGCTGTTTCCCGATAGAGAGCCTCTTACCCCAGAGCTGGATAGGTCCATAGATGGTACAGGACGCAGAGCCTGTCTCCCTGAGGGTTCTGTGTGCTAAGGGGAATAGCAAAGGCATATTGTGTTTCTGCTGAGCTTGGAGCCAAACTGCCCCTACTCCCCTGCACACGCATAAACACTGCACACCCCCTGACACTCATTAAGGACAGACAAATTTGATAGGGCACCCCATATTTCAGACATGCTTGGGAAAGTTGTTGGCTAATTTCATTCAAAATGTGTTAACGCTGTGGGTCAAGATAGTCATTACTGCAAATGGGAGGGAGAGGTAAACAGCTAAAAGGCATGATTGAAAAATATATCATTGAGAAATGCTAAACCGCAGGGGTATGTTACAAGAAAATGCACAATAAAAATATTTACAAGAAAAGGCATACATTATTTCACCTCTAGGGTTCTGTAGGCTACAGAGAATGCCATAGGCATGGAGCATCTTACACCTCGACTTCCGGATAGCCTCAGGGTGGCACAGGATACACTACCTCTACGTTGTATAGGCTGTGGGGGATGGTAGAGGTAAACCACCTTTTGCCTCTGGGGCTGTCACGGCTGAATAATGAACAAAGGAGTATTGCCAGATATGTAGTTCCTAAGGTTCATATCGGTTGTCCCTTCAAGATATTTGCTCCCAAGGACAAGGAGGGTCAGAGAGAGATCACCAGCCCCAAGTTCCCACTCACCATTTGGGTCCGAGAACAGTAGTTGCCTTAGGAGCAGGGGTTTGAAGATCTCTTTAGCTGTTCACTGATGTTTAGGGAACTCAGAAAGTGGGTGACTAATAAGGTGGCAGGGTGTGAAATCACATGTTGGATTCACTGGTTTGGAGAAGCCTTGTCATCCAGAAGACTCCTCTCACCATGACTTGTCACCATGTGAGAATTATCCCTCAGGAGGGAGCCATACTTCCCCCTAATATTATTGTCCTCCATTAGGGCACTCAATAGGGACTCCGTTAGTGACTCTATTAGGGCCCCCATTATGAGTGACCCAGAAAATGGCATGGGTTATCCCGACACTTAGAGATACGGTGGAGAAAATTCAGTCCATTACAAGTTGGAAGCTGAGGGTCCCCTTACAAATGAGGAATTACTGTGGGAGTCTGTAATTCCGGAGCTGATTCCCTTGGTAATTCCTTGTTTCGTCCAACATTTTCACATGGTAATATCAGGTGCCTTCAGCAGCCGAAATCTCCTTGTGAAAATAAACAGATCCGCGGAAACTCCGCGGATGTCATAATTCCGATGGAGTCGCTAAGCGCTGTTACCGTCCCCATTGGAAGTAATAGGCCACTCGTAATGAGGGCATCAGTGGGATGTGTTTTTTGAATAGGGAGGTCAGATTTTCCATCTCTTCTTCAATTATTGACCTTAAGCATTTAGGACTTTCTAAAGGGACTTTGGCAATCATACATGCTTCTTGGTGTAAGTTTCTGCTTAGTTTTCTGTCAACCAGAATGCTTGAGCTGGTCTGGTACTGTGGAAATAATCTATCTTGGCTCATAAGGCTTTTGAGCACAATTGGTGTGTAGTTACTGGGTTCAAATCTAATTTGGTGATCAGAGTGAACTTATGCAAGGTAGAACATATTGCTGTCCTGGGAATATGTCCTGTGTGGATGCGAGTAGTGGTGTGGACAATTGTATAATGAACATCATGGGTGAATGTGGAACACATCATTGATTTGGTCCTGTGTGAATGTGGAGCACAGACCTGATTTTATTCTGTGTGGATTCTGAGCAGAGGTTTTGATTTTGTCCCATGTGCACGTAGAGCAGAAGTTTTGATTTTGCCCAGTGTGGATGGGAGGAGTGTGAAAATATTTATTGCATATAGGATGTTCGGAGTTGTGGAGCTCTTTATATCTTTGTTGGTAGTGATGTGTGCGCTGTCATTAGTGTAGTTTTCTATGTGCTTACATTTTCTGGCATTAGGTTATGGAGATAACTTGTGGAGCGAAGGCCTGCACCACCATGTGCTCATGTGTTATTCTGTTTTTTTGCATGTTTAGGTTTTGTGAATTAACATTTGTGGTGCGTAGATCAAGGTTTCAAATCCGACCGCCGTATTACAATGACGGCGGTGGGATCTGAAACTGTCCGCTCATTCCGACTGACTTCCGATGGGCTCAAGGAGCCCGCCGGCCAGTCGGAACCACAACATAATCTGTTAAGGACGGCGTAGCCGCCGTCTTGACTATGATGTCGGTTTCCAACAGGCTTTCCATGTCGAGCTTTCTGGCATAGAAAGCTTGTCGGAAAACGACTTTGGGGACCCTTGGCATCTGGTTAGGGGCCAAGGGGGCATCTATGGTGCCCCCCTGAAAATCCCTGCACCGTGGGGCAGGCACCAT
Organism: Calotriton arnoldi; assembly: GCA_963921515.1. Classification (NCBI taxonomy): domain Eukaryota; kingdom Metazoa; phylum Chordata; class Amphibia; order Caudata; family Salamandridae; genus Calotriton; species Calotriton arnoldi. The sequence continues at coordinate 48,323 of CAWUFW010022572.1, forward strand.
GAGGAGCCTGCCACACGGTGCAGTGATTTACAGTGACTCCCATTTCTCTATGGGAGCTTGTGCTGCAGCCAGTTTCAAACCGCCGCACAAGCTTCCATAGGGAAATGGGAGTCTGCGACCGCACCATGTGCGGTTGCATCGTAATTGCGGTTTCTGACCGCCGACCCAAGGTCGGTCGTTCTCGAAACGGTATGGATGGCGATTGGAGAAAACTCCAACCAACATCCTAATAAGCCCCTAAAAGTTTTATGTTACCTTATGGGTGTGTAGATGAGGATTAATTGTAATTCTCATTTCATGATTTCTTTTGATAAAAATGAGATGTTGTGGTGTCGTTGCTGTGCGCCTTCAATTTAATCTTCCCATGTTCATTTGTTGCTATTGAATGCTTTGCTGCCTGGTGTTCTCTGAACAGCAGTTGGCATGGATACCACACAGATGAACTGGATGATTGCATGTGCTTGTGATGGATCATGTTTATCCATTTTATCTACTCCATAAATGCTTACATTTGTGACATACAAGTCACTTTTGTTGGTGGCAATCACATAAACCCACAGGATTAGCGAACTGGGGACTCGGTTGAACTATGCATTTTTCACTAACTAATGTAGTTTGTTGAGCCACCAGTCTGTCCTTTTTTGCAGAAATTTGAATTTAATTTCCAAATAAACCAGAATATTTGTCTAATTTCCAACTTTCTCTTCGGAGGCTTTTGAGAACCCTCCTAAACCTGGATTTGAGGAAATCGAAAATGTATCTGGAGCATAATAGGCTGAGACGCTTTCCTGAGGAACTGGTGGGCTTAAACCTGGAGGAAGGTACATGCTGCATAAATCAACCATTGCATTGTCCTGCATGTTAAAGTGCTTAACCATGTGAGATTTCACAATTTGATCAGAAATTCATGTTCATGGCAGCTCTATGGAATTTGAAGGAACATTCTTACTGATGTTACCTGGAAGATACACCCAATTGCGCTAAGTCCCTTGCTACAGCCTACATACACGTTCTATAAACATCTAGAGTGTCAAGTCAAGAATTGATGCCCGGGTTGAACAGGCTATGCCTCTTCAGGCAGGTGGTACACTGTGTCAGCTGCCTACCCCCATGACGCCTACTCGCTTGGAAATCATTGTGTGTCAGTGGGTGGCTAAGAGCAAGTGTAGGGACACATTCAGAAGCACTGCGTCTTCAGTACTAGCAAAATATTTGCTGAATTTTCTCAGTCATCAGTATTTTTAGATACAGAATTAACATTTGTGTTAGATCATCCCTTAATTGGGGGTACACCCCATTGTAACAGGCTGTTTTACTGCATTGTAGCGTGTAGATTCCTCAACATCAGCCCGTCTTTTTTTGCAGTGGAAGTAAAAATAAATACTGTCAAAATGTTTCATTTGACTGTCAGAAAGTAAAATAAAGTTTTGGCCAAGCTTCTAGGAGCTGCAGGATCTCAGGGCCCGGTGCCTACCATAATACCGCTGCTCTCCTCAACATTCAGCTTGGGACAACCTGATCTCTGCTCTTTCTGTGGCATGGAGTATATCTGACTATCAACAGGATTATTTTGGTTAAATTCTGAGGTGGAGCTATGAAACTACTGTGGGCCTTTGAAGACTATTTTTCCAGTGGTTCACAACCCCCACATTACAAGACGTATTCATAGCAGTACTTACCAATTCAGTTCACGACCTAGAACTAAGGAGAATGTATCTTCTGTTCAAGTTGGTTAACAATAATACTAAGATACTGACTACAATTATTGCTAATTCCTGGTCACTGTAGCCCCTAAACTATTTTCTCCTACTGAGGTTGGATTCTTGGCTGGGCACTTGACTACATTGATGTTCTCAGCCATTTTAGTGTCATAACTAGATGTACTATGGTGTGCGAGCCTATGGTTGTCACACTAGATTTGGACAAGACCTTTGCCTCTGTGTCTTGGACATTTTTATGGAAGGTTCTAAGACATTTCCACTTTGGTGCAATGCTTATAAAATGGGGGCAACTTTTTATGCAGATCCCATGGCCCGAGTCCGGGTCAATGAAGTTCTGTCTAGCTATTTAGAGTGCGGAGCACAGGAAAGGGGGCCTAATTTTGTCCTACTTTGCCCACTATTGCCTCTGCTTTGATAGCGATGGGAGATAGTGAGGATTGGGTTAATGGCATACGGTGTGGAGTCACTCATTTCTGTTGATGGTTTGCTCTGTCTAACCAATCCTAAAATGTAATTGCACATGGTTCTGACCATAGTCAACCAATTTGTGGGACTATGGATCACTTGGACTACATCAGAGGTAATTCCCCTTGCAGTACATGAACCAACAATAGTGAAGGGTATTCAGTTTCAGGGAGCTCCACCCTACTCAACCAGATCAATTACCTTACAATAGTAATACACAAACATACACACTTTCCGGGAACAAGATTGTCTGATGGTTCCCCTAGTCTGTTCAAAACAAGTACACAGAAGCTGGAAATGCAACATTTTAATATTATACTCTATGGCCCTGCATTCACTTTAACTGATGTCCTTCTATGCAGTTCATCGCGGAATGCTGGGAGATGGGGTTCTGGAGGACATGTTTTAGGAACTTTGCCCATGAAACCAGAGAAGAGGTGCATGAGCAATATGGTGTGAGCAGACAGGTATTCCTTCTCGCTCCACTCTGTGCCTCAGAAGTACCACAGCATCAAGCCCCATCTGAGGCTGTTGAGGCTCAGACTGGATACCTGAAGTGAGGGGCTATGCGGCTGCCATCTAGCCGACTGGAGAGAGGCGCAGATTGTCCATGCCTGCTTTGTATGAAGATGTGGGGTGGAGTGGCTTTCTCCAGCAGCAAATCCAAGGTGGCTGCATGTGGTGCACTGTGTGTTCCCTGCCTCGCTGGCCTGGAGATAGGAGACTCTGACCACCTGACAGCGGCCCCCTAAATATTTGGGGAGGAGACGGGGCAGTGGGCCTTAAGGAGGCAGGAGGAATTCCAGAGCCTCGAACTGCACCCAGGATAACGGTGCTAAGTGGTGATCATGGACAAAGCAGCAGACTTGGCACGAAGAAGGTATTGGTTCAATGTACAGTAAATAGAGTCATGGAGGTTGGGACCTCAAAATATGTACAGCGGCTGGTGGGAAGCAGTGGAGAGTGGAGGATTGGGACTCACTGTCTGGCCATAGGCACTAAGAGGAAGGGGGCACTGAATGCTGTCAGTCTGATGACATATTTGCACTACAGCATTGGGATGTAACATGCAACACTAGCACCTGAAGCATGAAACATGCAGGATGTTGGGGCAAACAGACATGAAACTAGATGCTGATGCGATGACAGGAGAATGGGCCTGGAATGACTTGTCTTGCCCTGTGATTCCCCGGGGTTGGGGGGGTTCTACAGAATTAGAGGATGGTCTGCCTCTGGGGCTGGTGACCTCTATGTGCCCTGCTTGACACTAAGTAGACCACAAAGAGCTTCATGAACTAAATGAGGTGTCAGGTCCTCAGGCACATTAGGGAGTCTTATGAGAGGGATCTCAATGGGGCTATGAAATAATAAGAGGCACCTGAATGGATAGGGGACCAGGAGAATTCCGCTAAAAGAGACTGTGGAAAAAGCCTGTTGCCCTACTTGTCTGTCAAGGTTAAATTCATGGCGGGCAGGATACAGATAGCCCACAGGCAGAGGATATACAAAGGCCCACCAATGCTTATACCTTCATGCTAAGATTGCAAATCTTCGCCTTAACTTGGTGGGAACCAGATTATTGTATTTTGAAAGTTGCGCTGAATCAATTGAATCTTTGAATGTCCTGGCTGAGCCTTACCTGCAGGACACAACGGCATGTTTGAAACTGCCTTCGAAAAACTGAAGGACCTCGAAAACAGATCCCAAAGGGAGAATCTGCACATCATGGTCTAGCAGAACGTGTAGAGGCCTGACCAGGGTTTTTTGTGGTGAGCATGTTTGCGTCATTACTAGGGGATAAACATGAAGAAATTAGATTAGATAGGGTTCACCGAGTGGCCCTGAACTGAGCAGAGTCCCCAGAAACCACATAATTTTTGGGTCAAATCCATTACTACTCTGAGAAGGAGGAGGCTAGACAGGTGGCAAAGAAAGGGGATGTGGTGACTTTTGAGGATTTTTCCTATATTTATGCTGATCACAGAGAAGCTCCAGAATGAAAAGATCCGATACAGATGGGCACATCCATTTGGACTTATGTTTGAGTATGGTGATCAGCCTCATCACTTCTCAGACAGAAAGTAGGCATCAAGAGTCCTAGGCCTTGAGCTCATAGATGAAGCGAGGAACGTCCTAGAGCAAGATCAGGTCACTCCAGGGACAGCGAACTCAGAGGCCTGAGGATTGATGAAAGAGTCAGAGGCAGCAGAGAGAAGGAGGCCGCAGCAGAGATGCTGGGAGAAGTGCTAAAGACCACTAAACTGCAAAATGCTGGAGTAGCCCAAGCATTGGTCTGTGTGTCAGGACGGGCACCTATTAGTAGGTGGGAGCATTTAGGGTCCACTGGAGATCAGGGGGTGCCAGAAGCCACCTCGAGATTTGACACTTAACCAGGAAAATAACTTTGCCTCCTAAGGTGTAAAGGTGCCGATGTCATTAATGTCAAGATGGCTTGTGTGTTCTGTTATGTCTTGGGATATGTGACTTATTGCGCTGTTAAAGGGGCGCCGCGGGTCCCTAATAATCACACCACTGCAGTTACCATGGCTTGCATTTAGGTGGGGTGTGGCAGGCAGGTGGGAGCAAGAAATGTTGTGATCTCCCTGATGGTGGTGCGTTGGTTCACTTTACATTTGTTGTTTTATGTTTTGAGTTTGTTACATAAGCTAGAGAAATTTGGTGGTGGAGAGGGTTGGGGAGCACAGTCCCTCTGACTTTCCTGGTAAGATCTGCACCCAAGGAAGTAGGGAATATGAGGAAGTGTATGGCTTTTGGTCCTGAAAGCTGGAGGATGGAAGTTGAGGGGAAAGGGAAGTTAGAAAGGTCCTCACTTTGCTATAAGCTGAGATAATGGTAAAGATTGTCTCTTTGAATGTTAGGGGCCTGAACTCCCCAGTGAAGAGAATAGCAGTCTGGAGGGCCTTAACAGTGACCCAATCAGATGTTATATGCATATAGGAGAGACACCTACAACAGGGCGAATAAACATGCATGAAGCAGAAGGCATTCGCAGAGACTCACTACGCCTCGACCCATTCAAACATAAAAGGGTAGCTATGTACTTGAGACAAGAGGTCCCTTTCAGTTGACTGATAGTAGGCAGACAAATATTGAAGGTTCCTGATTATATGGGGCTTTCTAGTGGATAAAGTAGTCACCTTTATAACATTTTACGCTGCCACTACACAATCAATGTTCTTACAGGGTTTTTTAGTGACCTTGGCAAAAGTGGCAGTGGGGGAGATTATTCTGATGGGAGACTTTAACTTAGTGTGGGATAGTGCTGGATGCAGACCCTGTCGAGGCAGGGGACAGACCAAGACTTTCTTTAAGAAACTCAAAAGAATAACAATAGACTTGGGATTGAGAGATATTTGGAGGGCGCTTTATATAACAGAGTTTACACTTTGTTTCGCATGTCCATCAGACAAGCACTGATTGTACTCTAGTGAGCAGTGCTGTGTTCCTCTTGGTTGAAGAAGCTGAGATACGTAATGCAGTGGTCTCAGATCATAACACAACATCATTATGTTTATATATGAGACAGTAACAGCTGAGATTCACAGGATAGAAGCTATGCTAAGAGATCTGGTCTTTAGAGAAGAGTTTGGAAATCAAATTGATTTGTATTTGTTAAATGAGGGGGTGGAAACTACACCCAAATGAGTATTGGATGCTATAAAGGCAGTCTTTGGGGGATGTGTATCACCCTTATATAGCACTTTTAAGAAGGTTATAGTAATGGTAGCTCAAAAATGGGAAGCAGAATAAAGGAAGCAAGAGGTGGAATATAGAAAAAGCCCATCAGTGAAACTCTTGCGCACGTTGATCACGATCACAGGACAGTTAAGAGCTATTTTTGCAAATAGAGTTGAAATGGGCTGTTTCACCTACGGTGTCTTATAACATTGGAACACTTCATGTACGTCAGTTGAGGGGCAAAAGAGAGAAGACATATATTCAGGAGATTTTTTGGAGGGTCTCACATGTTGCGCTTGTTGACTGATGTAGGAAAGTGGATTATTATGCAGTGAGGCTGGTTAGGCATCACTATGCAATAATCTCACGATACCCCAAATAGGTCCTTTGGATTCACACTAATAAATCCCCAGCTCAGTCCTGGTAGTGTGGCACAGAGCAGTCAGGATTTACTAGAGGAATGTGTTTAGCATTTTAGAGTACCAATATGGACGATAAGTAATTGACACAACTCAAAAAATCCGACACCAATTTATAACAATACAGCAGATTTTTATATAAATTTAGACACCAAAACGAGCACAATAGGATGAATATAATGTTATGGATTTTTAAAGGAAAAATACATGAGTGCATTTCACTCCTGCAAAACGTTAACGTTGCGGTCAATGGGGAAATATACTAGAGACAATCAGTCATTTGTAGGTCGAGTTCAGTGGAATCCACTGAGGGTGAAGGTGAGGCGGGTCCCAGGACCAGGCTCGGACAGTCAATTGATTTTTACTTGGCTCGTAGGGCCCGGGTGCAGAGTTGACCTGGCTGTCCCTGGTGCTGAAGTGTGAGCCTCATGATGCTGGTTTTACCGCTTAGATAGTGCTCATGAGGAAAGAGGTGCAAAATCTCAAACCGGGACCACATGGGTGTCGGGTTGAAGATGCTGCAGGGTTCCCTCGAGGCACAGCGTTGAGCAAAGTTAGTGGTAGCCGAACTGGCCCCAACAAGCCTAATCAGCGGCAAGCTCAGTCTTCGGTCATTTCGACTTCCTAGAGTCCAAGGGGAAAATGGTAGCGGCCTGAAACTTGCTGAAGGTCAGGACTAAGTTCCCCACAATGCACTAGACAATTTACTTTGGGGCGATTCCATCGGCGGCCCCGATGGCCAATGATTCTTTGGATCTGGGTGCAGTTCGTTCCTGCAGGCTGTAGGGGACTAGTACCTCTAGTCCAAGGGAGTTCTGAAGTAGCTTTGACTTGCAGAGGGGTCCTCTTTCCTTTGACACCAGTCTCTGGTCCAGGACGAGTCGCAGTTGTGCAGTTGCAGGGTGGTTGCCACAGGTGCAGTCTGTGGTGCTTTTTCTTTGTACAGGTCCTGAAGTAGCAGACTCAGGTCTCCTCTTTGTCCTCTTGTTGCAAGTCGATCAGATCTGAGGTTCTGGTGACAGGGGAGCCCCATAAATCCTAGATTTAAGGGCATTATGGGTGTGGGGGCTAGTAGCCACTGGGCTACTAGCCCCCCGGCAGTTCAACCACCCCTGAGGTGACCACTTTGTGTGGAGGGTGGCACCTATTTTACCCAGAAGCCTCTATTCTGCCACTTTTTAAAATGGCAGAACCCTTCTTCGAGTCCACAGTCCAGATAGCCCAACTTAAGGGTGCGGCTAGCCTTCTGGGCGTGTACACTGCCCATCTAATTTTCTCGCCTGCCCGGGTTGCAAATGTGCCTGGGGCAGGGGGTTGGCTTTTTCCTCCTCTGGGGGAAGCCAGGATGAATATCAGCAGAGCTGGGAGCTTTGAAGCTCACCACCTTGATGTGCCTCTTCACTAGCCATCCTATCAGGGAGGGAGGTGACACCTCCAGGCAGGCCTTTGTTTCTGACTCCAGGGAGTGTTCACACTTCCTGACAGGGGGTCAGAAACTCCTGTTGTGGCTGCAGCAGCTTCACACTGTCAGCCAGGGCACAGGAAAGACTGGGGCAACTTCTAAAGTAGCCACCTGGGTGCATGTCACATCAAATCCAACTTTGGGAAAACATTGTGTTTGATGAGACAAGTCGTTTGATACATAACATGATACTTTTGAATTGGACCATAATGGAGCTGGCAACCTGGGGATGTGCGGGTGCCAGCCCATATTATCCTATGGCCCCCTAAACACTTATAGTACCCCCTAATGGAAGGAGGCTACTATAGGGACATATAAGCTTGCACTTATATGTCCACACCTTTAATATAATGCACTCGGCCTCCTGGGCTCAGGAGTCCAATTTTAGGGGTGACTGATGTATATTAAAAATAGTGCTGTGACCTTGACACTCATGGTGAAGGCAATGTTGAGTTTAAGCAGTTTGCACTGCTCCTGCAGTATGCAATGGCAGGCCGGCTGCCATCTTTTTACTTGGGTCAATCAGGGTGGCACAATCAGTGCTGCAGGCCCTGGTGACCCCTTTAACTCCCATGCCCTGGGTACCACTGGTGCCACGTACCAGGGACTTATAAGGGGGTTAAAGTCCTTGCCAATTAAGGTTAGCAATTCATGTGTATCATATTTTAGGGAGAGAGCACTCGGGCCTGGTTAGCAGGCTCCAGTGCACTTTCAGAGTCAAAAACCATCAGCATTGCATAAAAAACTGTGTGGGCGACCATACAAAGAGGGCACTTTCCTACAACTGACAAATGAAAATTAGAGGTCTTTATAAATTACTACACTGCCCTATGTGATAGAGGTGAGCACACTTTTAGCCAGCAGACCCAGTACTTAGCTTGAAGCCCGTCTTCCAAAGCTATCTTCCGGACGATGGAGGATTTGGAGAGATCTATTTTGGAAGAGGAGGCACAGACAGTGATCCAAACTTTAAAGAACAATAAATCCCTGGGACCCTAAGGGTTCACTAGCAACTACCTCAAAGTACACCACTGGCAGGTATCTCCAAATTTAACATCTATTTTCAACATCTTTGTGGAAGCTGGTACAGTCTGTCTTCCACTCGATAAGAGAAGCCACAATTTTGGTTATCTCTAAACTAGGGAAAGATAATCTTCTTTATTCCTAGCACCACCCTATTGCTCGTTTGAATGTAGACACTAAGCTCTTCTCTAAAATTTGGGACTCTAGGTTAGAAGTAATTTTACCAGATCTGATTCACGCAAACCAATATGACTTCAACAACAGACGGCCACATGACATTATTAGACCATGGTCCACCTAGGTGAGATCATTCAAAAGAAGCAGGTCCTGGTCTTACTCATATCCTTAAGACACTGAGAAGACCTTTGACTTTGTAGACTACAACTTCATCTCTGGGGATGGATTAGATGTGAGCCTTTTCTATGGTGTAATCTGAGAGTTAAGGTTACACCACAGAAACCTGACTTGTAAAAGAACAATTTCTCCTCCTTGCTGGAGAAAATGTTAAAAGGGATTTGCTTAAGTGGTCTCAGATGTTTGACTCATGGTTGTGACGCATTAGCACAATGAAGATGAATGGTATTGTACCTGCTCCAGGGTCTCTCAAACCACATACCAAACAGTTTTTGAACAGTTACAAAAAAGTTGATTCAGAAATTTCTTTCAGGTGATTCTGGACATAGGGTGCCACTGGGGCTGCTAGCGCAGCCTGAGACGACGGGGGTACTGGTCTTGGCTGACTTTTACCTTTGCTACTCTAAGGCACAGCTCCAAATGGCAGTAGAAAGGTCGCAACCGGAAGCCAATAGAATTTGGTTTGAGATGGATCACACCATTGTTGTCAGCTCTCTAGGATTTATTCTGGTTCAATAAAGGGCAGATACTACAAAATGCATACTTGAGTACCCCAAAGTATACAAAAAGTGATGGATGGAATGCTTGAATTAATCTCAGCCACTTGTAATTATTCGAGGCCGCATCCCAATCCATCGTTGTTTTACACACCATGCCACCTCATTTGGGACCCAGTTATATGCAAGTCAATCTTGACTCTGCTGGGTCTCATGCTCACTGTGCCACTGGAATCAAGCTATACCAGACTGATGAGCCCTGTTTGGGGACGAAATCAGTCCTTGGTTTCTTATATTCTGGTTCAGGGAGAATCAGGCTTGGCAGTTCCGACTGACTGTTCCCATGAGCAGGGTCAAGATTGACTTGCATATGGCTGGGTCCAAACTGACGTGGCATGGTGAGTGAAAAACAATGGATTGGGATGCAGCCCGAGCACTTGCCAGTGACTGAGATTAATTCAAGCATTCCCCCCATCACCTTGTTGTTGTACTTGAGCACCCCGGCAGCAACAATCTTAAAGGTCTGGGACAAGTTGGTGTTGAAGTTGGGACCTACTTCCTTTCCTTAGCGGTACACCCCTATTCATTTTAAATGCAACTACTCCCCAACGATGGGGAGGAGTCTTTTCAAAACCTGGAAAGAGGGAAGATGCAGGATGATGGGCATGTTTAAGGGTGGATTAGTCAAACCATTTACACAATGTAGGTTGGAGTTCCAAATGGATCAGATGGAAAGATTACACTATGATCAATTACTGCTCTGGGTTTTCCAGTCTGTAATAAGAAAGATGGCATTCTGGGAGTAATCCCATTTCGGGAAGTTGATGCCTATGTTGGTGTTGTCATCTCCAGACTTTATGTCTTGCTAGGAGATTCTTTACCTACTCCAGTGTGTGTTTGCCTGTAGGTGGATGCCCAGGAGGAAATCTTGGGGAACTGCATTACATTGCGGGACTGGGAGGTTTTGAAAAGGGATTGTCAAAGTAATTCTTTCTGCCTCAGAAACCGTGAGATGCATTATAAGCTTATGTATTACAGGCATTACACCACGGTGTGGCTGAAACATGCGTACCCCACAATAGGACATGTATGCTGGAGAAGATATAGGGGGAAGAGGAGTACACTACGTAAATGGTGGAATTGCCCTCAATTCACAGCATCCTAAGAAGAATTTGGAAGAGCCCTGCAGGAGATATTAGGATACCCAAATCCTCTTGGCTTAGATGTCATGTTGTTTAGACTGAGTAAAGTAGATTGCAAACATATGTTGAGGTCAGATTGGCACTTCGTGTGGCAGTGCCTCGGTGTATCAAAGATTCAAAAGCTTTCTACTGGAAGAGATGGGAACCGTCATCTGTGGTACAGCCGCACCACTGATTGTGGACTATCCTAGGGATGGAACGCCTGATTCATAGCATAGAGAGGTGCCATTTGTGAATCAAAGGACATGAAAACGCCTGTTTGAATATTTGATATGCCCGTCCAGATGTAAAGGGATGGCGCTCTTGCCTTGAGAGATGTAGACATGGGGACCAGAATATAGGCGTGAGACTAAATGAGATCCTTTGCAGTGTTTTTTTTCGTCATGATATAAAATTCATAAAAGGGAAATAGTTTGCTTGTAGTGATGTGTTCCCAATAGGAGGGTGGGGGAAGAGGGGGGTTAGGCGGAAACTAGAAAAGGAGCTTTTTGAGGTGCAGTAACTTTTCTGTGGTTAGGATTATGATGTAGTGTCTCCATGTGTTCCATTATGTTTAAACATCAATAAAAAAGACTTTTGGATAAAAAAGATCCTGAATACACCCTTACAATGTGAAACACTGTAATGTGGTATGCTTAGTTAAAGTGCCTTATTTAGAATCTGGCGGGCCAGCCACCGTCTGCCAAATTTAGAGATCTCTGCAAGCTGGCACCTCTGAAGGGACTCAAAGTCTGCTGATAGGTCACCATATTTCATGCGTACTTTCAACAAACTTTTTTGTTTTACATTAAATAAACCCTGAAAGCAGGAGGTTGTTTTTGTAAGACAAAATACTAATGACTCTGACACCCTGGGAGTTTTGTCCCCGGGTGTGGGGGTAAATTTTCTTTTTTCTGTTCAAGACTGTCAGACTTTTTTGGGAGGTCTCAAACAGAAACAAAGTAAATCAGACCACCTGCTCAAAATAAAGAAGAACAGTCTGATGTACTTACACCAACTGGCCCAAGAATATCAGCCATCAGTGTAAGGTTTCCACGGCAATGCCAATAGAAGCACCACTGGGGAAAACATGATGGTCCACCTGGCTCTGAATAGAGCAGGTGGACCATCAGTTTGATGGACAGTGTACTCCATCACATTTGCGGCACAATACCCTGTCCACCAAACTCTAAATGAGCTCCTAAGTCTGCTATAAAGGACTCATGTGATGCTGTTCTGCAGGAACTCTCTACCGATGTGATCCTCAACATTTTGTTTATGAATGGAGGGGAGTGACACCTGGTTGCAAATATTTAAAGATATCTGCAGAACCTATGGGCAAGCTGTTTTTTTATTGCCCAGGAAAAATGGGAGCAGAGTTTAAATTGTGATTTACAAATTTACAGTGGTGCGGTCTGCATCAGTTAATACATGTTTTAAACTAATACAATAGGGTTTCTTTTACCAGGAGCTGTCTCACCCCTGCCTTTATTAGTATGTTTCAGCCTCACATAATTTTGCTATAAGCAGCCTGTGGAGTGCCAAATGTGGATTTCTACCATGTTTGTACTTCTCCACCTTTGGACCCATTCTGGTCTAGGGTATTAGATAATATACTTCAAATTACCTGGAGTTTGGTTCCCAGGGATCTTGGGGTAGTTCTGCTATATATTCTTCTAGGAGGCATCTACATTAGGGAAGTGATTTTTAGATTTGAAGCTTGATTTGGACAAATGTTGTGCTACACTAACCTGGAGGTGCAACCTAGTTACACAGGAGTGATAGTAGATCAAGCACATTGTAATGAACAGGAAGAAAATGATCCTGGAGTTGCCCTTCTCAAGCTGTACCCAAAGGACATTTTGGAGGTAAGCTATATGCTACAAATAGAAGAAGGTACCATTTCTTCTGTAGACAAGAACTCAAATAGCAATGACTTGATTAGTTATGTTATGTGTATTTGTATAGCGCACAACTCACTCAGCAGGATATCGTGACACTGAAGCAGGTCCTCTATGCAGGGCCGGACTGGGAACTGAGAGCAGCCCTGGCAAATTTTGCCAGACCAGCCCCCGTCCGGCGCGTAGCGAGCGAGCGCAGCGAGCGAGGCCGACCACTACTAGGGGGGTTTGGGGGGGTTCTCCCCCCATGAAAATTTTGGAAAAAGACAGACCAAAATGGTGAGTTTTACAGCACATTTTTCATTACATATTCAATTGTATCAACTTTCAAAGCACAGTAAATAGTAGATGATGACCTTAAAGAGCACCAGGTTACCAACCCAGTCATATGTACCCATAGACATTCTTTCAGAGAGCACCAAAAATAGACACAAGTAGTGAATCAGAGAGAACAAAGTAAAAGTGAGACCAGCCCCCACGTGTAGCGAGCAAGCGCAGTGAGCAACCACTACTAGGGGGAGTTTGGGTGGTTGTCCCCCCACCAAGAAAATTTGGGAGACAAAAAGGCCAAAACAAAGCATTTTTCAACACATTTTTCATTACATATTAGATTGTATTAACTTTTAAAGCATAGTAAATGATTACCTTATGGAGCACCAGGATACCCAGTCATAAATCACAGACATTCCTACAGAGAACACTAAAAATGAAATGTCGAGCACGAAACATGAATTTAAATATAACCAATTTATTCTTCATATAAAATAGCATAAAGACATTTAAAAACGCACTTAACTTCAAACAATTGTGCAAAGGTTCAGAGGAAAAAATGTACAAGACAATGTGCAAACATAAAATGATTTTTATATCCTGAGTTTTGTAAACAGTGCTAAAATAAAGCATCTTATGTACAGTGCAACAGTGCACAACATTATGATTGTGGGCATTTTGACATTTTAAACAGTTAACATGACCTGCCTGCAGCAAATCCTTAATATGAAATACTGTAAAAACATAATAACGTACTTCTTCAAAAACAAGTGTTATATTCAATCACACTGTGCATTAATTTGTGTCAAGGGGGTGTTTCACGGATGAGATGTGGGAGCAAATCCCCAAGCAACCACCCATGGGTTTTGATGTAAAGCCCTACCTACTAACAAAGGTAGACCTAGATTTAAGACAAAAGCTGACGCCTTCTTGAGGTTTTCCAAGAATGCATGTACTCTCTAGAGTGCAGCATAAATACAGTACAGTAAACATTTTAAAGTTTGCCTAAGCATAGGATTTTGTAGTGGATGGATATTACCTGTTGTTTCAGTGCAAAACCTATGCTAGACATAATGCTCACAGCCTTTCACTATGGTACAAAGGTGTGTGCGAAGAAGAGACCACTCCCTAGGACATGCTCAGAGATAGCACAGTACAGAGGGAAATCACAACCTACAGATTACTAACTGGGTAGGTGTAAAAGAGTGAAATTGCATTTATTGCTGCTCTTCGGGCCACTCTTGTCTTTTCAACAAAAAGTGCTATGCGTTTTAGGCTTTTTTTTTAAGACTGTTTCAACGTCATAACTTTACAGCATAAAAACTACATTCTGATATTCTTTTTTGTATTTTCAATAAATTGTCACTCAGGTTGTCACTCATTAAGCACTGACATGTGATATCACACATGAGCACACAGGTCACTGAGGCCAGAAACTGTGGAAATGTCACACATAAGCACCTAGGCACTGACCCAGGCCTGGTCACACCAGGCCAGAAAGCATGGAAACGTCACACATAAGCACCCAGGCCAGTAAGCATGGAAATGTCACACATGAGCCTCCAGGTCACTGAGGCCAGAAACTATGGCAATAGCACACATAAGCACCCAGGCCAGAAAGCATGGAAATATCACACATTAGCAACCAGGCCAGAAAGCATGGAAACGTCACACATAAGCACCCAGGCTGCCAGAAGGCATTGAAATGTCTCACATGGCACACTAGCCAGAAAGCATGAAAAATTCACACAAAGGCACCCAGGCCGGTGGCACTGGAACACTTTTCAGAGTGTGGGTGCTGCCATCAATGTTGCCTGTACATCACTGAAGTCATGGGATTGTGAAAAATTCAAGAATCACACAAAGAACAAGGGTAGCAATTCAGCCTTGCCTATTCCGGGACATATAAAACTTAAAAGTATATGCCAAACCATTTAAATGCACTGCACTCTGCATACTGCACCCTGCCTTATGGAAAGGGCTTGCGCTACTGGTGACATCCTGGTGACATATGTAGTAAAAGGGAATATTTTTAAGCCTGGCAAAAGGTTCCTGTTGCCAGGTCAAAATGGCAGTTTTACAACTGCACAGGCAGACTGCAATGACAGGCCCTGGCCTTGACACATGTTTAAATAGGCTACTTACATGGGTGGCACAATAAGTGTTGCAGGCCCACTAGCAGCATTTAATTTACAGTCCCTGGGTACATGTAGAACCACATTTCAAGGGACTTACAAGTAAATTAAATTTGCCAATTCGGTGTAAGCCAATTTTACCATGTCTAAAGGAAAGAGCGCAAGCACTACTTTAGCACTGGTTAGCGGTGGTAAAGTGCACTGAGCCCTAAGAGCCAACAAAAATGGCCTTTTTTGATGTAATAAAGCAGATCAAACCTGAATTTAATTTGGAGGAATCTTAGGCCGACAAGGACTTATCTAACCATGTCTCAGCAGGGGTTATGAACAATATGTATCTAAAAAATACTTCACAAGGGAGGCCTGTGGAAGACTAGTGCTACAGCTCACCATCCTTGAAGAGCATCTCCCCATGAAGTCCCAGTATCATTTTGAATGTTTAACACAGGAGAGTTTACGGATGCATATTCTTTAAAGTTCTTTTAAAAGTATTCTGAGTGTTATGTGAAGCAGATTAGCAGATACGTATGTCCATTTACTTTGAGGAGTTAATAATTGGCCTATCCCACTGCCATTGAATCAGCAGCAAATAGTTACAGACCCTACCACCAACCATTTAGCCCAACCGTGAACATGAAGCATAGGTTGTCCTCAAGGGCACTTATGTGACAATTCACTTGTGCATCGCATGTGCGCAGCCTTTTGAATCTCAAAAGAACCTGGAGGGGACTACGGAGAGTAATCCCATTTAAAAGGATGGATATATGGATGGATGGATGGATGGATGGATGGATGAATGAATGATAGATGGATGGATGGATGAGCTTTGATGAGAGGACAACGATGTATGCGAAGGACATTGTAAGAGTTTGGCCCGACAGCTTTATCACAGTATATCTAAGATAAAGCCCTCGCAGGTTCAAAATACAAACAGTGCACCATCATATATTATAATCACATGGCATATGCACACATTGTGTTAATGCATTCAATTAAAAACTCTGGGTTTACAATCCGGCAGATCTGTTCCATCTCCCACCCGTACAAAGCCGAATAAAAGCATAGTAGCCATCTCCACTTCTTGTTAGGGCGGACACAATGCCTGCGCGCACCAAATCAACATTTTTAATTATGATGATTGTCACATTGCCAAGGTATTTAAAATGATCATTTGCCCGTAGAAGGGTAGACACTTCCTCTACGTCTATATGGTCACCTGCTATCAGCATATACATCGTTTTCTGCAGCGCTGCGTGCGGCATGGAGGTGCTGGTGCAGGTGGATTTTAATCAATTATAATCATAGTAGCCTGCCTGCCTAAATGAAATTGAAATCGGGTCACTGAGTCACGGACATGGACGGTGCGGTGCGTGCGGTGCAGCACCAGCATTATGCAGAGAGATAGTTGTGTTTGTTTAATGTTTGGTCAGACAGACTACTGAACTGGCTCAGACTCAGTCTCGGTCACGGTCCAAATCGGCCCCAGCAACAAAACCGGCCCCCTGTCACAAAACCGGCCCCCACCCTATCCAGCCTACTGGGGGATTGCCCGGTGCCCGGAATTACCAGTCCGGCCCTGGTGTGCATATGCCTCTTCCTGTCTACTCACATATACGCACACCGTGTGTACATGCCCACAGCTTCAACATGCCAGTTAAAGTGAGAGCACTTTAAATCACACACACATTGGCACAGAGACAATCATTCTTGTGTAAATCAGTGTATAGGAAATGTTGCATAAGACAGAGGACTGCAAGGTGTAGGAGTCACGTCATCCATAGTATAGTTTAAGAGTCCATGGTCTGGAAAAGCACAAATTCAGAATTTAAAACATAACATCATTGTTAGGGGTTCTCTTTAATAATAAGAATTGATTTCTACCCAAATGAACCCTTTTTGCGAGTTTAGGATAATGAAAGACAGGGCAAAAAGACATATAGCTCTAATATATATCTTGGAGTTTGCATGCAGCTCTTTGATGACAGTTAATTGCTCACTGTGCTATATTAGGATGTTAACTTATAAACTGCAAGTAACTAAAGGATGCCTGGGAGACAAGCAGCAACCCACTGACCTATTTACATTATATGCACTTTGTGATCTGTATGGTACACATTCTTTGCAGCAGGCACATTAACCCACTGCACTGCCTTACGATGAGTTAAAACTTCCACTAGACAAACCTTCCATCTCTCTCCAGCAGAAACATTAATCAATGGAGTGATCTTGACGTTTTTATTGAGGGCTGAAAATTGCTGGAAGCAAGAAATGAGGCAGCAGGTGCTTTTAAAACGAAAATATACTTGCAAACAGGGCGCCCCTACCCCAAGTCAGCTCCCGGTGCGGTGGCACCGATCGCACCGCCCTAGAGCCGGCCCTGAGTGAGCAATCTTCACGTAAAAACACATTTGTCCCGTTGAACCCCAGGGAATCATAGATATTCTTTCATTGGTTGAATTTAATTCATCATCAAGGAAAGCAAGAGATCAAAACTCTGGAGGGTGAGTGTAAATGCAAGTGAGTCCTCAATGGTTGTATGTGACAACACAAGACTGCAAAACACCTTTCACAACAACAGAGACCTAAAAATACAGACTGCCAAAACAATTTTACCCCAATGTCTCGCTACAAAAAATGCATCCTAGTTTGCAAACCAAAAACCAGTCCAACTCCGTTTCCACATATATTATGGTGTTAGGGAGGAGAATCTGGGCCTACACAACATACCACACACGTCCTCACACACAAAGTAACAAAAGCCTACATGGTCCGTATTTGTGCTACACACGAGCTAACGTTGTTCACTTTTCCTTCCATTATTTGCTCACTGGACACAGAAATCAGCTACCCCTCCCCCCATTGCATAAAACAATTCATGGTGCAATGCGAGTATGTAAACAGTATTATTCGAACGTGCTGCCCTTAAACAGGCGCATCTTTCTGAAAGTCATATGTAAATAGGATTTGATCAATAACTGTGGCATTTGAAGAACGTTTACGGGAAATAATTTAAAGATAAAATAAATGCAGCCTAGTAGTAGCTATTGTCTAAATGACGCGCGTGCCATTCGCTGTAGACAGTGGACCTCTTCCAGACACAGGTCGACGTTACGTGGTGTGTATACACAGTGTTATGGGCAGTGAGTTTGTGTCAGGCTGATGTGTGTTGCCCGGGTCGCTCCACCAAAGGAGTGAACAAAATAAACCATGTCCAATTCCTAATGTCAGGACGTGCGCAGCTTGCTTTGGCATATATACATCGTCTGTGTGTTTAATTTAGATAAACGACAGGCTTTCACTTAGCTGTTCCATTTTGGAATAGTGAAAGGGCCGCTCCTCGAGTCATAGCCTAGAGTGACTAAAGCCAAGCTGAGGCCAGCCACCACCTCGCTCCGCCCCTGCTCACAACAAAATCCACTGCGCTGCGGAACCGGGCCGGGGCCTAACCTTTTGCTTTTAATTCTGGCCCGGTCGCGACGCCCCCAGATAGATCAGGCCAGGTCATAGGATCAGGATTGCATGCAAATTTAAACGACTGGACGGACAATAGACTCACCTGCGGGCGGCACACAGGCGGGCTAGAAATAATTAAATTTTGGGGTCAGGGTGCCTCTCTTTCTCAGTCGTCTCTCTGGCCTCTGAGATGCCTGCCTCCTCGACCTTCGCCTCGCCCTTACCTTCAGTCACGCGCACTTTTTATTGCGGAGCCCCCCTGGCCCCAGCAAATAGCAATGCGCATGATCATCACCAGGCAGACCCAGGCCTGGGCAGACCCCACCCTAAGGCTGAACTGTAAAACCGCGGCGCGCAGACGCGGCGGCGGAGACATCTGCGCGCACGCTGCGCGCGGCATGGAGGTGCTGGTGCAGGTGCATTTTTTAAAAATAAATTATAATCATAGTAGCCTCACTAGCCTGCCTGCCTAAATGAAATTGAAATCGGGTCACTCACTGTGAGTCACAAACACGCACCAGCATTATGCACGGTCAGGGTCCAAATCGGCCCCAGCAACAAAACCGGCCCCCTGTCATAAAACCGGCCCACATATGATCCAGCCTACCGGGGGATTGCCCGGTGCCCGGAATTGCCAGTCCGGCCCTGCCTCTATGGGCCGAGCCAGGTGAAGAGCCAGGTCTTTAGTCTCATGCAGAATTCAAGAACTGAGGTGGAGGCTTTGATGTGTAAGAGCACGTATTTCCAGGCTTTAGGAGCGAGGTACAAGGCACAACCGCCGGATCTGGTTCTGCGTATGCGGGGTGTGTGTGTGTTAGAGTCCGACTGAGCGGAGGTGCCGAATAGGTTTGTGGAAGTTTATGCGGTTTTTGAGGTACCTGTGCCCAATGTTGTGTAAGAATTTATATGTGTGTGTGAGGAGTTTGAAGATGCTTGTTTGTGGATTGGGAGCCAGTAGAGCTCTTTCAGACGTGGGGTGATATGAGTGTGGGGTGGGATGTTAAGGATGAGCCTGGCCGCAAAGATTTGTATGGTCTGGGGTCTTCTGGTCAGTTGAGCGTTGATTGCAGAATAGAGTGCGTTGCTGTAGTCCAGCTTGCTGGTGATGATGGTTTGGGTCGCAGTTCTGCGAGTGTTGGTGGGGAGCCATTTGAAGATCTTCCGGAGTGTGTGGAAGTAGGAGACAGAGACTGCATTTACTTGGCCAGTCATGGTGAGCTGGTTGTCGATTACTTTTCCAAGGTTGTTTGCGTGTGTTGTCATTTAGGGTGTGGGTCCGAGTTTGGTAGGCCACAAGGTGGAGTCCTAGAGCGAGGTGTCTTTGCCGAAGATTACTACTCCCATGTTGTCTGTGTTGAGCTTGAGACAGTTGTTTTTCATCCATCTGGCAAAGTGCTTGCTGCCTTATTAGATGTTATGCTGCCTACGTTAAAGGGATAGCATTGGTGATATAATCTCATGTGATGTTTGGACATGGTGACTTCTAACTCTATTGTCTAAAAATAAAGATTTTAAAAGCAATGGGTACAAATGTAGTTCCCCAGAAAGAGAAGGCAAATGAAAATATTAGTTGCTGGTAGCAATAGGGAAAGAAGCCGGACAGGATGTGACAAGGTTCCATGTGTTTAGACGATGAACAATGTTATAACAGTAAAACAGTTATACAGATATACATAAGCTTAAAAAAGCAAACAATGGGATTTCAAAATTGAACAGAAACACAGATGTGTATCATCACTTTATGTACTTAGGCCACCAAATGGAGCTGTAAAGACAAGCTAACTTAAATATTTGCTTATATGAAAGTCCAGTGCCTATCCAACCCATTCAGATGCAGAGTGAATTCAGTGGTTTATAGGAACACCTTCTGCGGGGGGACTATGATTCAGGAGGAATTTTTCTTTCTAGAAATGATTCTGCGACACTGGCCCAAGAAAGTCACCTAAGACAACTAACAGGGCATCAAAGTAGGGCTGTATCTTTCCAGTTGACTGTGCTTGATTATATGCCTAATGCCAAAAGAAATGTTGCAACAATAAGCTCTCTGTCTAGGAAGATGCAAGGGAACACATTCAGATTTTGGTATCAAGATTTTGAATACGAGTCTTACAATATCTATAGATTTTAAAACAGATCTGCCACCTTCAGAGCAATGTTGTGTGAAAATGGTTACCATAGATACTTTTTCAAAGATGGTCCA
Organism: Calotriton arnoldi; assembly: GCA_963921515.1. Taxonomy (NCBI): domain Eukaryota; kingdom Metazoa; phylum Chordata; class Amphibia; order Caudata; family Salamandridae; genus Calotriton; species Calotriton arnoldi. Next base: position 69,103 of record CAWUFW010022572.1, read on the forward strand.
TTTTTCCCCTTTATTAAAATTACCAACTGCTGAAGCAGTAGTCCAGTGTTTTTCACTGATATTTTTCGTCTTCATGTTTTTCACTATACTAACATTTCCGTTGCAGGTACTCAATGCCTTTAACCCTTTTGGAGAGCTTGGCATGAGGTTTTGGGAGGTAGAATAAGCTCTGTCTTATGGCCACTATTCCCAGTCGGAAGGGCAAACTGAGAAAACAAATCATGATTTGAGGCAATATAACACCTGTGTAATGCAACGCAGGGTAATCGATCTGTCTATTTATGAGTAGTGAAATTTCACTAAAATCATGCAAATCATAGCTATCAAGGTTTTGCCCTTTTTCTGTATGCTAGGATTTCATCCAAGATTTTTTCTATCACCTCCTGATGAATATCCTTTAGTTCTAGTGACTGTAGATTATTTAAAATGGTTACAGAAGCACAGGCAACTTGTTTCAGAAAGCCCACATCATTCAAAGGTCAAGATGAAGGATTGTGCCGATAAATCAAGATCAAATTCTGGCTCTTTAGCTCCTGGAAAGAAGGTTTGGTTGTATTCTCGTTTTCTTCCTGTTCATACCATGCCAGTTAAATGTCAGTCCTGATTTTTGCATAGGTTTTTGATAACTTACCAGGTAAACCCTATGGCCTTGCGATTGAAGCTACCTCATAGATGGACAATTAACTCTGTTTTCCATTCATCTCAACTGAAGCCATATGTTCTTGAATCTTACTACCATCTGAATCTCTAACAGCTATGGTACAAGGGCAACCACATTTTGAGGTTCAAGAAATGTGTGCTTGTTTGGACTTCCTAAGGTCATCTTCAATTCCTGATCCACTGGAAAGATTATCCTAATAGTGAGTGTTCTTGAGATGATGTGCCTTCAGTTCATTCTCTCTTGCTAGTCTGCTGTTTCTTTCGATAGCACCCTGAGAAGATCGGAGCTTCATGGTTAGAGAATGCTGTTGTAACTGTGCTGAAAGCCAAGCAGGGAACTGCCAGAGGCACTGAGCGGGCCAGAGAGGAAGGAATGTGGTCCATATTGACAGACAGGGTGTTCTGAGATGCTGTGCTTGGTACACTGCTGAGCAGTAGTAACGCCTGAACTGCCATTGTATCTCCACGTTTGCGGCAAATGAAGGGGTGTTAAGCAAGCTAGTCGGATTACCGGGCATGGATGGCAGCAGCAGGATTGTGAAATGAAGTACTGGTCAGGAGATGTCAACCTTGGGCTTCTTCTTTATCCATTTGGTGAACACCATCTTTTCCAGGAAGGGGACGTAGTCATGTATATTTTATTTTAATTTATTTATTTAGAAGATTTTATATAGCGCGAACATTACCCTTGCGGGTATCAGAGCGCTTTGCAAGTGAACATAGGGAAAAGACGACGTAAAACAGTTACTGCGCCCTGATAAAAATAGATACAAAAGTGCATGCATAAAAACAGGAAATACAGCAAAATATCAAAAACAGAGACGGCAAACATCCGTCATGCGAGTAACGGAAACAATCGGGTGAGTGTGCTCATGAGTGAAGACTTCACTCCTTTCTGGAAGGAAGCAGTTGAGCATATAACCAATCCTCGTCAAGACAGTGGGATGCTCATAGAAAGCTTCCCAATCCACAATGGAACACCGTTCTTTCCTATGGTATCAGTTCCTTTTAATAACATGGAGGCTTTTTCAAGTGCTGGATGTGCAGCAGCACATTCATTTCCTTATTTTTTATTTACTTTAATCGAGCCTTGCTACTATTTTTGGCCCTTATTATTGCTTCTGGCTGTTTTGACCTTGAAGATTTCTATGTCTGGATTCTGCTTAGCTCTTTTCTCTTTCTTGATGTCAGGAGGAGTTATGTGCCTTGCTGATTTCTCCAACACTAATCTCCATCTTCAGTCATGAACTTCAAGATTCCCAATGAAGTTTTGTTTCCCCTTTGTGGGTTTTTCCTCTTAACTGGGATCCCCTTAAGGAGACATTTGACACCCTTCACATCTAATATTTGGTGAAGGGTGGCACTGTGGCTACTGCGAGGAGTCAAACTTTCCTCTGGCTGTCAAGAGGGTTACTTAGCAGTTCTTCTTATCATCCAATATTCAACAACTCAGTATCCTTTTTTTAAAATCCTGAAACAAAATGTTAAACAAAAAATTCACATATTCAGTGCAGAGACCATGCAAAATACACTCGGAGGATACTGGTTCAAAGTCTGATTATAGGTGGGGTTGACCACCCGTGGAGAGTTGGGTGCAAAGCCTAGAATAAAAGCAGGCCCTGTGACCAAGCACCGCTACACATGGACTTAGGTTGTGCATAGCAGGGGTTGGCCACTGATCCAGCGCGGCTAATATAAATTTCTCCTTATGACATCAATCCAGAAGAAACACTTACGCAACCTTTATCACTTAAAACTTATGTCGGTGGGGCCCATGACACCGCATGCATACATTCATTCAGTCTCTGGATTATACGCTAAGGAAAAATGAGTTGCTGGACAAGCGGGATGCCTTATTAAAAACGACAGAAATATAACCTATACATTATATACATAAACTTTAGATCCTGTCGGTTCTAAACATCAAGGCACTCCGCTATTCGGTCAATGGACCAACTAGTAGAATTAGTTGATGGTGATTAAGACCAGCTCAATCACAATTAGAACCTTTAACATTTTATAACTCACAATTTTATTTAAAGAACCACAGACTCATTTAGTATTAGCATATAATTTTATCGAAATTCTTTAAGCAAAAGTAAAACTCGTTATTAGGCAAAACATTTATTAAATCAATAAGCATTTAAGTAAAGATTAAAATAAGGATGAGAAATATTCATTACCCTCGGCCTTAGGGCGATGACAGGAATGGTTCATTAGGAAAGAAAGATGAACCGCAGATCACAGGATAGGACTCCCAAACTGACTGACTGTCCCGCTAACCTCCTCGGACGCAATCCCCTCCCGGGAAAATTCCCGCAACGGTCTCGTTCCTTCCCCAGTCAAAGTTCAAAGTCCAAAATGGCAGAGTCTCTCGCAGCATCAAGGTGGAAAAATGAAAAACAAGCAGAGATAATAATAACGTAAGAGCAGACTCTCATACTCTATTTTCTGGCTCTCTACACTTAAAAGTTGCAATCTTTAGGGGCAAGAATCACGCTAATTGGTCCATTGGAGGGGTGGTGATGGTCACCTCATCGCCTTCCTTGTTCGAACTGGTTTGGGGACAATAAAGCATACAATAAGTCTCATGATCATGTTATCCAAAAGTAGTTCAATTTGTTAATCCACTTTGTAACGATCTTTGATGGTCACACATTAGTTCATCCACTGTCACTCGGCTTTTTCCCATCCGTTCCTAGGCATATGTGCTGAACACTTGGCACACTCCTCGTTGCAGGTCAGATTGGCCTTGACATCTCTCACTCCGAGCACAGGCCGCATACACGTGACTGGAGCTTTCATTCTGCATCTGCGCAGGGGCCATCTTATTCAACGCACGCAATCTCGTCCTTACCAGCGGCCATTTTAGAAGCATGGCCTAGCAGGCCCGAACAAAACTAATATAAAACAAACACAACGAAAATTAAAATATGGAAAATAAGCCTTTCTGTTTACCACCCGCCATTCTAAAGACCCGTGTTAGATATTACCTAGCAGAAGCGACATTTAAAGCCATTTTACTTACCATCTGCATTCTTTGCCATAGTGCAATTTTACTACGCAACATAAATCATGCAATTCACTCTATTTACTACGTAAATCACAATACTCACGTTAATTAGCTTCACATTTGTAAATAAATTAGATTTTGCACAAATCAGCATGTTGCCCACGTGTACTGTTTAATAAAGGATTGCATTTGTTGGTTAATTCATGCGTTTCAAACGGTTAGTATCATTAATGGTTATGAGGTCATTAACTTCCAAAGGGGTACAAAAAATATTTTGTTTCCCCTGCTCCATCAATTCCCCCCTTTGGTGATTTTTAATATCACCACCAAAACCTATCCCTACAAAATTTATCAGATAAATGTTTCTTGTCCACTTGCATTTGTTAGTTTAGACAATCGTGTTCTTTTCATCTTGTCTTTTAGACCTTTTGTACATGTTCTCTTTAAACTCTTCCAATTCGATCTCTCCCATCTCCCGTTCTCTGTCTTTATTTTTCTCATTTTCTCTTTTTGCCTTATTTTGTCTTTTTCTTCTTTTAACACACACATATGCTAATCTCAATATTGATATTATCACTATTGCTAAGGTTACTGGAATTAGTATTTTCCCAATAAGAGAACTACCTATTTCGGTGAACCATTTCTTCATTGAGGAAAAACTCTTACCAAGTTTCTCCCAAGCACCTTCAACCTCCAGTGGGGCAATTTCTTTATGCAAATCAGTAATGTTCTTTATATACTTCTGTATATTCTCACTTTTGTCTGGAATGTAAGTGCAACAATGTTGTACCTTCAGCATTCCACAGACTCCTCCCTCTTTTGCCAAAAGAATGTCAAGGGCAAGTCGATTTTGCATTACCATAGCTCTCATGGCAACCATTTCGGTATTTACCATCAAGAACCCTCCAGCAGTATTCGTTGATAAACGATCTACTACTGTAGACAATTTCCGAATCTTGTATGCATTCAAAGATATACCCACTGCTGGTATCAATGCTCCAAAAATGTCACCTATTATTTCTGAGAAGCTTTCCCTCCTCCTACGGGTTAATGGTTTACCTATCTCGTGAATTCCTTTCGTTCCTCTTTCCACGTGAAAAATCTTTGGAAAGAACAGGCCTAGATAGCATGTTCCATACCAATGGTCCGGCAATCTATAATAAGCTCTATTTCCGCAAATATAATAGATCCCTGGAAATACTGGATCTTTTCCTCCTTTGAATCCCCATCCCCTAGAATTTTGTATGTATCTCGGCACTCACTAGAACCCACGAAATAGTTATCATACATAGGGGCCGATTCCGATCTCGGCCGGTAGGGCTCCGAATCGGATTCGGCTTTACCGGATCCGATTCGGAGCCCTGTTTCCCGACCAAACCGTACGCGGGTCCGGCCGAGCGAGTACGATGCGAAATCGCCGACCGACTCGTCCGGGCGTCCCGACCACTCCGACTGACTCGCTCCCGGCTCGAACCGCTCCGACCGACTCGCTCGGACTCGACTCGCACCGCGCAATGGAGACGTTTCCCGGCCGGGTAAGTACGATGCGCGCCGTGAGCAGTCCGACCGAGCCGCGCACTCCGGCTCGTAAGAGCTGTCGGAGCCGTACTTTGGGGGTCCGTGTCGGACCCCCTGTGCGCGTAGCCGTGCAAGTCGCACACAGGGGGACCCATGGGTCCCCCTACCTGTGCGTGTACGGCGCGAATCGCTTTGCCGCGTACCCGCTGTAGGGGCGCCCTTGTCCGACTCGCACCCATTGAGTCAATGGGAGCCCGCGTACGCGTTGTACGACCGGCTCCCATTGACTTCAATGGGAGTCCGACCGACTCGAGTCCGATAACATACGGACGCATCGTACTCGTTCGGTCAGACTGCACGGGTCCGATTCGGTCGGAAATCTCTCCGGGTCCGGCTCGGTCGGAGAAATTTCCGGCCCGAATCGGAATCGACCCCATAGTGTTATCTCTAGTAATACACAATTTTCCATGTTGGGGCCAATCTAAAACCATAGCTGCATTTGTTTCACCTTTGACATAACTTCCTTCTTCGAACGCCCAAGGTGGGGTTTTTGTCTTTTCTCCTGCTACCTTTCTTTGAAACTTAACCCTTCTGTCTTCTACCATGTCTAAGAAAACCTTTTCTTCCTTTCTTAACCCACAAGTAAGATTATGTCTAAATGCATATTCTAATGTTAATTCTTTTGTTTCTAAGAAAAATTCTCCAAAAATCTTTGCAACCTTCACTTTATTTAGCTCAGGGACTACGGGAACTTTAGCAAAAATAGCATCTGTGTCAGTGTAATAATATTCTAATTTACCTGTTTTGTAAAATAAACTAGCTAAAACACTACAAGTTATTCCATACGTCAAAGGAAGGTGATGATACATCACACCTTCTGTTACAGACGCAGGTAACTGCATACAGACATAGCAATCTCTTACATCCATTGTCGCCACATATTCGTACAAGAGTTTCGTGAAGACATTCTTGGAGAAATCAGTTATTGACTTATCCCTATGGAAATCAGTACTATCTATTAATGTTGCAGTGTTCTTTATGTTAGATTTCTTGTCACTATTTGTGTCATTCATAATTGCTGATGTATCTTCTACAGCTAATCTTAGTGGAATTATTATTGCCAAAATAAACCAAATAAGCATTAGTAAACCTGTGCAATAGAAACACATCCTACACCATCTACGGAAAAACTCACATCTAGATCTTCTATTCTCAGTGTCTACCATGTTGAAATATTATCTAATTATATGTACAGAAAATGTGTTTCCACACCTCTGATGACTTAGTGTTGACTAGGATCAACTGCTTTTGGCGCACCTTTCGGTCTTTCAGAAATTTTCTTTGACTTTATCAGTTTGTGTGTCTAGTCCGGTTTTTTCTTTCTTTGCCTTTCAGGATTTGCACAGTTCACTCTCACCCACTTGTTCACAGTCTTTGTCTGGGTTCTCGTGACTGCTATCCACTTCTTTAATGTCAGTTAGTGCTATGTATAACCATTCAGGTGACTTGTATTTCAAGTTAGGTCTTTTCACTCTTTTTGGTCTCTGCAACTGTCTTTCACTTGTTTTTCTTTGTCCTTTCTGACTTGTTATTTCATTTACTTGTTCTGCATTGTCTTTGTTCAAATTTATTATTTTATATCTCAGTCTTTTAATTTCGTTGGGCCAATTGTCTCCTTTTCTTGGCCTTTTCAGTTCACTTTCTTTTTCTTCTCGTTCTGCTCTCCAAGTTCTCTTTCTTGGTCCTATTCTTTGCCTTCTTTCTTCTTCACTTTCTTCAGATTCTGTCTCAGATCTCACTTCACTTCCTCTAACTTTGAACTTTATGATTTCAGTTTCTTTGTCCGAATCCGAATCTTCTTGGGTTTCTTCTGCTTGAAATTCTGAGTCTAACCCTCCTCGTGTTTCTTCCGCAATTTCCCCAATCTCTCTATCTGAATCTAAATTTCCCTGTTTTTCTTCTGCTTGTAATTCTGAGTCTAATCCTCCTCGTGTTTCTTCAGCAATTTCCCCAATCTCTCTATCTGAATCTAAATTTTCTTGAGTTACTTCTACAATTTCCGGAGGAATTTCCCCAAAACTTGTACTTGGCTGTTCATTGTCACTGTTTATTAGTTCGGTTTCCCCTGTTTCAATATCAGTTCTTTCGTTTTCGGATTCTTCCTTTTGTCTTTCACTGGATTCAGGTTGGTCTGTTTCAGATGCCGAACTGGTATCTGATATTTCCAGATGTCGACTTACAGGTCGAGCTTCAAGATCTGGAACTCTGATTGTTTCAGTTTCTTCTTCAGTTGTCAAACTGGTACTTGATTTTTCCAGATGTCGACTTACAGGTCGAGCTTCAAGATCTGGAACTCTGATTGTTTCAGTCTCTGCTTCAGATGCTGAACTGGTATCTGATATTTCCAGATGTCGACTTACAGGTCAAGCTTCAGGATCTGGAACTCTGATGGTATGACTGGCATGAATCCAATTTTTCACACCTGCACACTTTACTGCAGTTGTTGTCACCAGGATCACTTGACGTGGCTTATCCCAGCGTGGAACCAAGCAGTTTCTTCTTCTGTGGACTTTTATGCGGACCCAGTCTCCTGGACTCAAATCATGAGCTGGTTTTCTGTCAAGAATGGTCGCATCCGGGCCAACCTGATGAAACACAGAATGCACCACATCAGCCAATCCTTTGCAATAGTCCAATACGAGATCATCAGTTATAGTCAGCAGTTTGTTGACAGGTACGTGTGCTTGTCTCATTGCTCGTCCCATGATTATTTCATGAGGACTCAGACCTGTTTTTCTGTCAGGAATGCTTCTTATGGTCATCAACACCAATGGTAAGGCGTCGGGCCATTTGAGTCCTGTGGCTTGACACATTTTCCCTAACCTATTTTTTATTGTACCATTTACTTGCTCTACCACTCCAGAAGCCTCTGGTCTGTAGGCACAATGCAGCTTTTGTTGAATGTCTAGTGCTTCACATATCAGTTGGATGATTTCATTCTGGAAATGTGTTCCTCTATCTGTTTCTATCGTTATTGGAAAGCCATATCTAGGAATGAATTCTCTCAGTAGGAGCTTAGCTACAGTAACTCCATCATTCCTTCCTGTCGGATAGGCCTCCACCCAACGAGAAAACAAACAGACGACCACCAGGACATATCTCAATCGGTTACTTGGGGGCATTTCAATAAAATCTAACTGCATTCTGGTAAAAGGACCTCCTTCACGTCCTATTGTTCCCAAACTCACTACTGTCTTCCTTCCAGGATTTATCTGTTGGCATATAAGACATCTTTGACAAAGGCTTTCAGCTATAGCCCTAAACTTTGGGTTGTACCAGGTCTGTCTGAAAAGTCTGATCATGGCATCCCTACCAATGTGTGCCTGTCCATGGTACATCCGTGCCATGTTAGAGATCATGCTATCAGGCATAACTGGTCTTTCATCCCTGTAAACCCAGACTTCATCTTCCTCTCTTTGTCTGCAACCTGCTTTTATCCAACCATCTTTTTCCTCATCACCTGCTTCTTCCTGCAATTGTTTTACCTCATCCCATGTTTCAACTGTGTTAGTAAACAGCAAGGGACATGAAACATTTTCTTTTTCCCTTCTTCGATTCATTGAGGTCATATTTCTGGCACAATATTGAGCTAATTTGTCAGCAAACTTGTTTCCCACTGCAATGTAATCATTTCCGTTTTTGTGAGCAGCGCATTTTACCACTGCAATCTGTTTAGGCAGCTGTATCGCCTCAAGCAACTTCTTCACAAACTCACCATTCCTAATAGGAGACCCTGCAGGAGTCAGGAATCCCCTCTGGGACCAGATCTGTCCAAAATCGTGGACCACTCCGAAGCCATACTGGCTGTCTGTGATCACAGTAATTTGGAAATTCTTTCCCAGTTTGCACGCCCGAATCAGAGCAATTAGTTCAGCAACTTGGGCTGAACGTATTCCTCTCACACAGGATGCTTCCATTATGGTTGCCACTGTACACACAGCATACGCAGCACTTAAAACTCCTTCACTTGTCCTCAAGCATGACCCGTCCACAAACATCACATAGTCTGACTCTTTTAGAGGTTCATCCCTGATATCAGGGCGAGGCTTTGTGCAAAATTCAAGCACATCCAAACACTTATGATCAACATCATCTTTGACTTCTACATTTACTTCATCTGGCAGTGAAGTTGAAGGATTCACACTTGTGCATCTTACAATGGTTACATTCTGCACCCAAGATCACTTTTTCATACCTAGTCAGCCGACTATGTGTCATGAATTGGGTTTTTGTTCGGGTCAGAAGGATTTCGACTGAATGAGGGACATATACTCCCAAAGGATATCCCATCACAATGCCTTCACTCTGTTCCAGACTCACACAAGTAGCAGCTACTGCTTTCAGACATCCAGGCAACGCTTTTGCTACCGGGTCTAAAACAGCTGAAAAATAGGCTATTGGTCATTTCATTTTCCCATGCCTTTGCACTAATACTGAAAGTGCACACCCGTCTCTCTCGCTACAATACAGCTCAAATTCTTTTTCATAATCAGGCATTCCCAATGCTGGTGCCTCACACAAACTTGTTTTCAGTTCCTCAAAAGCCTTCATTTCCTCCTCATCCAATTCAATCGGGTCTTTAACATCCCTCTTTGTCAATCGCTGTAAAGGTTTTGCAATCCATGAAAATCCACTTATCCACTGTCGGCAATAACCAACCATTCCAAGGAACATTCTCACCTCTCTTTGTGTCATTGGGGCTCTCATTCCTTTGATAATCCTTATCCTTTCTGTTGTCACTTTTCGCATCCCTTTCTCAATCTTATGACCTAGGTACTGTACTTCCTGTTGACAAAATTGCAGTTTTGATGGGGACACCTTGTGTCCTCCTTCTGCCAAATGATTCAATAAAGCAATTGTGTCTGTAACACATGCTTCTCTGGTCTTTGATGCCACCAATAGGTCATCAATATATTGGACCATCACAGATTTTTCAGGCATTTTTAAATCTTCTAAGGATTTCTTCAGAATCTGATTAAAAATTGAAGGACTTTCTGTATACCCTTGAGGAATTCGGCACCATGCCAAAATATGCTCTCCGAACCGGAACGCAAATAATGGCTGGCTGTCAGGGTGCAATGGAATAGAAAAGAATGCATGGCACAAATCAATAACTGTGTACCATTCTGCATCATGTGGGATTTGATACAGTATCACAGCAGGGTTTGGCACAATTGGGCAGCAAGGAATAACAATTTTGTTTACCTTCCTCAAATCTTGTACTATCCTATATGTTCCATTTGGCTTTTTCAATCCCATTATAGGAGAATTACAGGGGCTGCTCATTATTTCTCTAAAAATTCCTTGTTCAATCATCTTATTAATTACAGGTGTTATTCCTTCAATAATTTCTGGCGTTAATTTGTACTGCGGGGTATTAGGGTAATTCGTTCCTTCTTTTACAGTGATTTTTACAGAATCAACTCCTCTCATCAGTCCAATATCTTCGCCTGTGAAGTCCCACACATCAGACCTGACTATTCCTTTCAATTCAATAGGGATTTTCTCCGCATCAAACACAGGAAACATATCATTCACTCCTGGTTTTAGTTCTGCCATTGTCATTTTATACAGAACATCCTCATCTGGTGTCTGGAAAGCAATACCATCTGGAGTACAGTAGATGGTACAATTCATTTTGCAAAGCAGATCGCGTCCTAATAAATTTACAGGACTACAATCACACACCACAAAGCGATGCATCTCTTTGAATGGTCCAATTTCCACCTCTATTGGGTTTGTAAGAGGGGTTTTAATCTGTCTGTTCGAAACACCTACAACTTGGATGTATTCTCCTGAGAGAGGAAGGTTTGGAATTTCCACTGATCTAACAGTAGAATGGGTAGCACCAGTGTCCACAAGGAATGTAACATTTACACCATTCACTTTTCCATCCACAAATGGACCTGACTGATCTACCTCTAGAGTTGCGCCAAGCACGCACTCCTCGGCACCGTCATAAGCTTTCATCCGATTCATCTCCATCCTGCCGTAACCAATACTGCGAAACTGCAGCTGCGCCCTGCAATTTTGTTACCTGCTCTCCTCCGTAGAATCCTGCCTCTGTACTGTATCTTTGAGGATTTACACTCTTTGGAAGAGGTGGTTGCGGCACCTGACACTGTTGAGTAACTACCTGCGGTTGTAGCAGCTGTTGGTAACTCACCTCATTCTGCACCTGTGGATTCAATGATTGATTTTCTGCATTAACTTTTGGAGGAAATTTACACTCGTTTCTCCAGTGCCCTAATTTTCCGCAATTATGACATGGCCACTTCTTTTTAGCTTCTTCTATACTCATCTGACCTTTTCCCTTACCAATATTCGGTTTGGACTTGGTTTGTCCTGCGTCATAAGACTGACTATTCATCTGAGCTTCTTGCTTTTCTGCAACCTTTACTTGTGCCCACATTGCCGTTTCCTTGAGTTTACGCTGTCTACACTCAATATCGTCACTGCAATATTTTGCATACCGTAGTACCTCATCTACTGTGCTATTCTGCCAACACAACATATGCTGCTTAATCATTTCACTTATCTCAGGTCTCAGACCATATACAAATCTATACACAAAATGACTCATGTCTTTTTCACTCAGATTTTCGTATCCACTATACTGCTTAAAAACCAAGAGCAATCTTTCGTAATAGGCATGTACAGATTCCTTACTCTCCTGAGTTGTTCTATCAATCTTTACCCAGTCCGTTTCTTTTGGTGGGATTTTATTTTTCAGAAACGTGATTGCCTGCTCATATTTTCTCATTACTTCTGAACCTGGGGCTCCTGTTTTTGCATCCCTAGGATATTCTTCCTTCGGCCAGTCAATTGTAATTTTACACTCTGTCCATAAATCTGCAGGAACAACAATCTCAAACAGTCCATCCAAATCTTCCCACAATACCTTTGAAACTTTTACAAACCTTTCTACCTGTCTATACCATGCTACAGGTTTCTCTCTCAATCTTGGGAAATCATTTGTAAAAGACAATATATCTTGTCTGGACCATGGGACATGTACATAACTTCCTCCTGGAGTTTCTCTCATTGGACATTCCATTACCGTTAGTTCTTTCTCTTTTACTGGAAAAGCCAATGATGCTTTATCAGTCGTTCCCTCTTTTCTTCTTATCCACCTACTTCTCCACTTGTCTACATCTCCCCATTTTCTCAGTAACACAATCAGTTCTTTTATCTGTGTTAGTCGTCCTGAAGTGTTCAGATTTTCTATGTCCTTTTCACTAAAATCTACCCTGTACGGTTTCTGCAATCCTCTAATTTTTCCAAATTCTACTCCTAGTTCGTTCGCTGTTTCTTCCAATTTTTCATGCAAGTTCCTAGCTCTCCAAGTGACACTTTTACACATAAACATTAATTCATCATCTTGATATGACTTCAATCGATCGGTACCAATAGAGCCTAGAATCAATTCTTCCATATCTATCTTTAATCTGACCACATCCAACAGTTGTGGTTCAGCATCCTTTTTCTGCAAGCTCCTCACCCAATCATTTAATTCCTCTGCAGTCGGACCCACAGGGGTTTTATTTACTTCTGCCCAATTTACACTTCTCTCCGGAGTTTCAATTCCTGACTCAGTTCCCATAGGAATCTTATTTATCGGACTCTCATTAATTGTCAAATTTACAGGTGGACTTGACCTAAATGGACCAACAGAATCTTCTTTCTCTCTATTTTCTGGAATTATCCCTTCTCTTACCTTTTGCATACTGAAATTTAATGGAATTGTTAAGGAGTGTTCATCTATCTTTTGGTTTTCAAATACTGGGATTACTGGCCCTATAGTTACTGGCACAGTCACGGCTTCCATATTCTTTGTCAGTTCTCTTATCTTTTCAGTCAATTCTCTTGTGGTTCTGGCTAATTCAGCTGTATTACCATTATCATGTTTCACAGTCTGTGGTGTTTCTAGTTTATTAAATGGACTATTTATTTCAGGCATTTGTTCGGGGCTTTGATTTGTTACAGTTCTCATTGGCGGTGCATTTGGTGTCACCACCGCAGAATTCTGTTGATATGGAGGGGGTCTTTTATTCAAAATGTCCTCCAGCAACTCATCCTCTGTGTCGCTAACTCCATACCCATATCTCTCTGCTACTGCATGCTTCTTTTTCTCCATACACTTTTTCCCTGCAAGTTCTTCAGCTGTTCTGACAGGAAACATGCCATCCGTCATGTTAGCATACCACCATCGTCTCATCCTGTCTTCATGATTCAAACCCCATACTCTTCCATGAACTAAACTATAACTCTTTGCACCTCTGTGTCTTTCCCTTTCATACATCTCATCTTCCCATTCACCTAAGGCTTCGAACTGGGTCGGTCTAGGTCTCAGTTCAAGTTTCATCATCTTTTCTCTCAAATTTTGAAGTACCGCTGTGCTAAACGAACCATTTTCTGGAAATGCCAATACTCCATCCCCTTGGGTATATTTCGCCCAATTTTCCAACCAAATGCAAGTATGATAGCCATATTTCAACATCATATGAGATGCTGGCGTTTTCGGCGGAGGAAGTACTTCTCCTTCCCTAGTCACAACCTTCTTGTCTTTCTTGAAAAAGTTTTTAAGCTTCGCAAACCATGACGGTTTCTCTCTACCATACTCATAATAAGCCATATTTCACTGTTCTTTTCCCCAAAACAAATTTACGCAATTCTTCACCACTCTGTTCTTTCTACTACTCGGCTATTCGGACCTATCCCAGCGCGTCTCACACCAACGCACCAATCCGAAAGCTTTACGTCACTCTCACACTAACCAATACCAGCGCGTCTTCACACTAACGCACCAATCAGAAAGCTCTTCGTTCTTCTACAACTGGCCAATACCAGCACGGTTTTTGTTGACGTCAGTTCTACTCCTGTTTCTACTGACCCCTCCTTTACAAAAATTATCTGCACTTTTCTTTTCTTTTTCCTTTTCAACAAAATCGATTAGTTACAACTTAAAACACATTTCCATTGTCTGTTTCTCTAAACAAAAGAGATAGTTTATTCTAACTTACAAGAATATTGTTTCGTTCGATAAGTGTAGCACTTCTCTCTACCTTACCCTTCTTTCAAGCAAGAGGTAAACCCGTTTCTCTGGGGATAAAACACATGTGGAGACTACACTGCTCCTGAGAATTAAGGCCAAAGTTTCACAAGAAAACCTGTTGCTATTTCACTCAAATACAATTCATACATGAATTTCCCTAACATAACACAGTCCTGTGTTATCACCAATTTGAAATCAGACAATGCACAATTCCGTGTGACTTCTCTTGCCACACGTGTCCAATGGAAGTTATGGTTTCTTCTGTTCATTACATCTCAACATATGTTAAACAAGCATTTGCAATGCAATAGGTCTCGCATTTGCGAGAGTTTGAGCTATTGGCATTGTAAATGACAATGCCTTTATTTATGCGTTTGAAAACCTGCAAGCTGTGCGTAAACAAGCACTTTGTACTTATAGCCCTTGCTTATGAGAAGCAAAGCTGGCAGTCTCTTTTACTGACAGCCTTGCTTCTCGTAAGCAAGGACTATACGTACAAAGTGCGTGTTTATGCACCGCTTGCAGGTTTTCAAAACAAATGAATAAAAGGCATTGTCATTTACAATGCCAATAGCTCCAACTCTCGCAAATGCGAGACCTATTGCATTGCAAATGCTTGTTTCCGGACTGCAGTGACAGCAGGCACATCGATGTGCGCTGCTCACACTGCTCACTTTTCACTAGTGGAGAAGTTACGGCATGACGTCATGCCAGGCGAGCGTTGTAGGGAAGGGAAATCCTTTAAAGAGAGTCATTTTCTCTCTGGATTTCCCTTCTCTTTTGAAACTCAGGAGCAGCAACATTGTCGTGGTGTCACCAGGGCTTTAAGTGGAAGCTTTTTCAATATTATATACAAGCCATAGTTGCTGCTTATTTATCTCATGCAACTAACAACCATTGACAAAGCCAATAGTCCTGACTTGTTGTAGGTATGATGTTAGTTGTTGTATCATATATTTGGATGCAATGACAGAAACAACAAAATACAAGTCGGGCGGCACACTATGCTAAGCACAGATTTTTAGCTTATGTGTTTTAAGTCACGCCCTTAATTACATTGGCCACGCCCCTTTGAGAGACCCCCCCTGTTTTTTCATCCCACTTAAAGCCCTGCTCATAAGACCATTTGATGTATAGATATATTAATCGCGCTGTCAGGCAAGACAAAAAAAAAGTACTTGAAGAATCCCTGCATGCCAAGCCCCTCTGTACTATGCCACTAAATGCTTTGCCTCATTTCAGACTCTTCTCACATTGCCATTACTGCTCCGAGCCTGCCCTGCATTTTTAAACTAATTCAGTTACTTTCTGCCCGTACACTCCCAGCCTAAATGCAATTTGAGTCATTTACCAATTTCTCTGTTGATACTTGCATGTCTTTTTGGCACTTTGTACCCAAAAGAGCATGATCTTGTGAATATTTGGGGTTTATTTGCAGTGATCTGACTGGGGATGTGTTCATCGTCTCTACTGTATTGATACCACTGGGAGGTTTAAATCCCTCTCTCGCCTCCACTCTCCCTCTCATACCTCTGTTTTCTCTCTTCTACTGTACAACTACAGTTGCAGTCTTTAATTCTGTCATATCACCCCCTTCTCACATGGAGCTGCTGTGGATGTACATACTTCCCTCTCCTCCTGTACTTGTGTAGCTCCGGTATGCCTGTCCCCTCTGAATGATGAGGCCTCGTAGGGGTGAATGTGTAACACTTCCGGGGCAAAGCTTGCAGTATATTGGCAGTTCTGCTTAGGGACCCTTTGCTTCTGGAGACGTGGCCTCCAGCACTGTACACGCACCTCAAATTGAGGTGTTTCCAGAACTCTATACGAGGGCCAAAAAAATGGGGCGCAACATTTATGGTGACACTTCGAGAATGGACATAGTGAACTAGCGACCCTGGCACTGCTGCCAGAAATAATCTGGACACAAGAATCCAGATTGGCCCTTCGGGACTTGATATTAATGTTTCCGGTGTCCCCTCGCAAAGGATGTTTGCTGTTCTAGAACAACTCTGTTGTTTTCTGTGTCGTTAACGCTGGTTGCAGCGCTGCGATCTGTCTGCAGCGCTTGCAGTGGATGCGCTGCTGGGACCTGCATTGCTTTCAGTAAAGGCACTGTTTGGAACGGCAGTGCTTACAGTTAAGGTAGTAATGGGATCTGCAGTGATTGCAGTGCAGGCACCAGTGGGATGTTTGCAGTGCTTGCAATGAAAGCACTGCTTGGACCTGTCTGCAGTGCCTGGCGTGGGAGGCACTGCTCGGGTCTGCAGCAGAGGCTTCGGATCGCCGATGCTTCCGGGGGAGGCAGTGCTGGGATCAGCAGTGATCACGTTGGGATCGTGGGACAGGATGAGGAAGAGTAGCGCAGGTTAGAGCACTGGCCTCTAGCTTGAGTTGAACAAGGTACCGAATTAAACTCTGGACTTTGCCCGAGGCACAGCAAGTCACCACCGCATCAGTTTATGAATGACGTGGAATGGCGGGAGTGGATGCCCGGGGGTACTGTCCACGCTGTGGCATCACTGGCTGGATGTTAGCCTCCTGCCTGGCACACAAGATGTCCGATGTGGATGAGACCGATGAATATGGAAAACCGGCTTCCTTAAATAGCACTCTGTGAGAGTCTGTGGCTGTGAGGGAAGGGAGGGGGGTGCGCGGCGCTCCCCTCACGGCTGCGCCCTGCTTTGGTGCCGGAAGTCCGTGCACGGAGACATTCCAATTACCTGCCGCTCCCGCTGGCAGCCTCCACCCGGACCTGGCCGGCTCTCGGGCGCTACTACTTTTAACACCGCTGCCCGCCCGAGCCGCTAATTGCCGCCTTCCCGTTCGGTACAAATTACTTTCCTTCTGAGAAACCTAAACAAGCTGTCGCCATCACGCTTTCACTTAAATAAAAAAACAAGTCCTAAGAATAAGAACCAGCACGTACACAGCCGCGAGCGTTACCTGGGGTTCAAGAGGCAAGGCTGGCACCGGCCTGGGGCTCCTCCGGTCTTCGGGACACTAGGCTCCTGGTGAAGCTGCACGGAGAAGGAACGGTGCAGCCTCATGTTTTGCAGCTGGCGAGGACGGAAGGGGGACAGGAGATGTGCACATCGCGTGTCTGTACGTGTCTGTACGGGCGTGTTCACGGGCGCGTTCATAATTGCAGTCCGTCCTGCGCGTGCACATCTCCTGTCTCCCTTCCGAAGCAAGTCGGTAACAATACATCTCGCTAGCGACAGCGCTTTCGCGCTGCGTCGCTAGGCGAGACCTAAAAATGTGAGAGTCCATTAAAAAACACATTTAAAGTGCAGGTATAGTTACAAAATAAAACCTAAAAACCCCTGAAATTGGCCAGTTATGGTTGGTTACATAAACCGTAATATACACCTCACCATGAAACACATAACTCACCCACACAAGTGCACTACTTGCAACCACACAATATTTATGGAAATAAATAAACAGAAATGTGTAACCTAATATCATTAAACACTTGTCCAAACAAAGAGATGTTACTGTATCCATAGTGACATCATCCATAATGGCAATGCTAAGGTGAAATGTAATGTCATAGTGATGCCATTAATGTCACCTGTGATGTAATCTGTGACATCATGCAGAACTTTTGCCCTTTAATTCAATCACTACTGCACGCGGTGAGCAAAGGAGGCTTTGGAGTTCTGGTGGCTTCCATACAAATATAAGCTGGGTCGTTGGGTTGTGCCACCATTGGGAATGTCCTCGCTTCCTGGTTGGTGGAGACTAGTTAAGATCTGACAACAGTAATGCCATCCAGCACCATACTTAAATAAGAAACAAAAGTGTGCTGAACTTGTTCTTTGGATACTACACTTGCGACAGTAAGTAAAAGTTTTAGATTTGTCCAGGAACAGGCTATACATAAATCACAGTGGAAACCAGTGAGAATGCATGGATGTATATGTTGGTATTTGTAAAGTGCAAACCTAGCTGGAGAGCAGCGGAACACCGGACAAGGAGCAACACCCAGTGGAAGAAACATTAATGTGGAGCTAGATAAAATGAAGACAGCTATTTTGTCAGCACATAGTGTTTCATGAAGAAATCTGTCTTTTGCTCTTACCTGAATTTTAAGAGGTGCTGTTCTGATGTCAGTTCCAAATGCTGGTTACGATGATGGAGAAGACATACCTTCTGTTTTATTCCTCTTGCATTTTTGATCTCTAGTCTGCCAGCCTTCAAGCTTCTGTTCTGGCTTTGTCCTCCAGAGGGCTCCTGTTCTGACATTGCCCTTCAGAGGTGATTAATTTGTTGGCTGTATAAGTCGGGGTCTTATTTTGGGTCCTTGAGGTGATCCAACTGGTAATGAAGCTGATAAGGTAAATGAGGGGGTCCCACTGAACTTCCATCAAGGTAGGGGTGACATGGTCTAATTTCTTCAGACCCTTGATGAGCTGTGCTGCTGTATGTAGGACCCCTTGGAGGGGTGCCTAGATGGTTTCCGGAAGACTCCATCCTGCTGGGAGAGGGCCAGTGCCTGCATTGCTCTCCTCAAGTTATCCTCTGAGGTAAATGGTTTCACTTTCTTCAGGAGGGAGATTACATACCATGCTGCCTTGGTCTTCCTGGTGATGTGCTCCTTAAAAGTGAGGTTGGTGTCCATAATGAATCCAATAGATTTAGCACTGTATATCTGCCAGGGTGGCAAAGTCTGTCAGATTTAAGTCAGAGAGGCATGATTGAATCTCGGCTTGCTGAATGTTGTTGTCAAACATGAACAGTTGGGTTAGATATCAAATAGTTAGTGGACCTACAAGTTCGGATGCATTTAAGACATGATTATAGTCACTGTATGTTGTTGATTGAGGTGATTTTAGAATAGTGTTGGATGTGTTTGGCATATTATAGATTTAGCATGTTGCTTTGTGTGAGGATGGAGCTGTTGGGACGGAAAAGTCCTCTGAATGCTACACACTTGTACCCCTGCCCAAATTGCCCAACTGTAATGTTGTCTGGATGCCTAATGCTGATTTTTTGTCACAGGCAAACACAGATCATGCGTGTGCACCAACATAGGCCTGTTTTACTGATTGCGGTCTTGTAGGGCCGGGAGGGGAGCCCAAAGTGCTACCATCATAGTGGTGGAAGGCTACAACCTTCACCAGCAGTTAAGCAGCAGAAGCGCATTGGTGGCAGCGTACCGTGTAGTGATCGATAGCAGTGAACAAGACATTTTTACCCTGTGTTACTGGAGTGAGGCCTACAGGCTCCCTCAACTTTATAAAAGTTCTGCTGCTGTGTGCTCAACTCACCCTTGGCCTACATCAGGTAGATGCGGAGTGCTGCATAGCGCAGGAGTAGTAAGTCCGCGCTGGTTGTATGTGTGCCTGGAATGGTACAGTACCTGGAAAGTGTACAGTACAGGGATAGAGCAGTACTGTATAGTACATGTGAAATTGGTGCATCTGCTGAGTGTATGTATACCTGTAAGGAATACATGACATGAAAGATGTAGTGCTGTGCAGTGTGTGCACTATGAGATCATGCGCTGGATGTATGTCTACTTCCGTGAAGTACAATCAGGGGCACTAGAATTATTCACATAATTATGGATTTGCTGAATTTGCCATATAATCCATCATCTGCTGCATAATCTGCAGATTGTAACAAAAAAAATAGTTTCTAGCTCAAACGGCTCACAAGTTTCTAAAAATGCAGCATCACGTTACTGCACAGGGGAAGACCCTTTGCAAAAGCTGACTGGTCTCCTTTCTGTTTCTTATTGCCGTATTTGGATAGTAAGCTGGTACTAATGAGGTGTAACCAATGCCCATAAAATGTTAACAAGTTTAAAAATGACAAAATAATGAAGTAATACTATTACAGAATGTGCCGCATTAAGCTGCATAATTTACTTTTTCTTGCTGTATAATTTACTCAACCCTGCCTCTTAATATGGCCCTCTCCTACCGGATAATTCCAGTGGCCCTGAGTACAATACATGAAGGGTGAAGTGTTGTGCAGCAGGCACATGATGAGTGTGTGTGGTGGCAGTGTGTGTGTTTGTAAATAACACCCTGGTCAAACATAGAAAAGCTTCAGCACTGAACAGTGTGTGCAGACTCAGTGTGTGTACTGAATGCATAAGTACATGTAATGGTACAATGCATGGCTGTATTAGTGCTGGACAATAAATGTGCTGTGAATGTACACTAAGTAAGATTGCCTGCAGTGGTACATTATATGAAGGACCCTGGGTTCCATTTTAGGAACCCCAGGCAGATTTGTAGTTTGCTGCATTCCTGTGAGCTTGGTGGGACACACATTGGAGGGAAAAGGAAGAGACCCCCTTTGCACTTCAAAAGACTGCTCTCTGATTCAGTGATAGATCACAAGGAAGGGGCCTGGACAGATCTCAGCAAAAAAGATGGGACTGATAAGGGAATCATAAAGAGTTGAGCTTGAGGGCTTGGATTAACCTTTTGATGCACATATCACTGTGGCTGACATCCAGGCATGAACTCTGGTCACTCCCATGAGTGGTGTTGTGGAACAATCAGCTTCAGAGTCTTGCCTGCCCATTCATGAGGAAAGAAAGAGAGAAGTGTTCACTTTAAAATAAGCAGAACCCCAACATAAAACTTCAACGACTCAGGCCCTAAATCACATTTGGGCTCTGAAAAAGGACTATAAGAAGGGGTGGGGGAGTTCTAAAAATGTGTCATCTGTGTAAGAAGGGAAGCTCTGCAAGACTTCTGCCTGTGACCAGGACTGGGGTCCAAGGCCTGCTAGTCTCCCTGCTGGGTGAGGGGAAATCACTCAGGGAAACCAAGATCGCCTTCCAGAGCCTGGAGCACCAGTGCCTGCCTGCTTGCCAAGACCAGTGTTCCCTTTGAGGAAGAGGAGAGCGTTGGAGGGAGCAAGGTCCAGAGGACAGCCCTACCATGAGGACTCCCTGTGTGAGGATTGAGGATTCAGCTCTGCACTGGTCACTGTGCAGGACTGTTTTCAGCGACCCCTGTATGCCAGGAGTGGGCTGCCGTAGGCTGAGCCAAGTATTCAGCGCTATGCGGAAATCGCAGAGCCCACACCACCTTGTTGCAGGGACCTCGCATACCAGAGGGGGCCACTGTTGAAGTAGTTGTGTGAATACCGTGCCAGAACTCATGAACGCCTGAGCAGCGACCCGTATGTCAGGAGGGGCAGCTGTGGTGTGAGTGATTGCACCTGAGAAGTCTACTTTGCATCCAGAAGGTACTTCAACACCCCCATGTGCCAGGAGGGGCTGTAAGGACCAAATTACCAAAGACTTTGGGCCGTCGCCCAGGACTGAAGTGAGGCTGCGACCAGTGAGTCTAGCCACACCAAAGATCTGCACTGACTGACCCCCAAGGCCCAGGAGGACACCGAGGAGGACAACGCACCCTTGCTGGACTCCAGTCAGGAGCCGAGGGATTAAATTCCCCCCGCTGGGGAGCACTTGACATACTGTGTCTCTATGAAGCCTGAAGGTGCGGCAATTGCTGGGGAGAGCCGGACGTGCCCCTCCAAATAGTGAGTCTGAGCCCACGTAACGCTGCCAAATGTACGGCAAGCAGCCAGATTTGTCCGAGCAGAATCCGATCATGTGAGTGCCCACGGTGAGGGCATCAGCTGTAACGCCAAATGTTTCCATGCTGCAGGAGCGATAAGACTTGAACTGGGCTTGTGGGCTCCGGGGGTTTCACTGCTGAAGGTGCTGCGGCACTATAGACACTTTTGACTAAAATCCTGAAGAGTCAAAGGGAACTCTTGAGTACAGCCTAATAGTGTGCATTCCCTGGATGTGGCCACCAGGGAATGGGGAATAACTCTGAACATGTTACACGAAGGAAGGTGGGACAGGGATTAGCCTGACAACTTCTAAAGCCTTGGCCTCAAGTGGGATTGTGTTGTTGCATTTGAATATCACATTTCGTTGCATGTTTAGAGTTAGAAATAAAATACTACTTTCTGTTATAAAAGCAAGTATTTGCGTGGACATTGATTTATTGTTCATACTGATTGCACTTTGAGTTATGAGTTGTGTTCACTGACCTGTATCTACATCCCCCACGAGAGAGCCTTGACTGCTCGACCACAGCTACCAGTGAGAGTCAAGTGCTGAAGGGGTACTTGGCCCAGATGAGTAGGATCCATAGTATGGTGGGCCCCGGTACATCAGGAGTGAAAGGCCTCAACCATCACGGTTGGGCCAAGTAACCCCTTGTGCCCCGTGGCCCACTGAAAAGGGCTCTGACAGGAACCAATGGGTTACGTGTAGAGGGAAGATGACGGGCGAGCAGACAGAGCTCTGAGGGACTTACTAGGAGACAGGAAGAGTGTGGGATCTATTAGTGCCTATCTGTACGAGCTGGTGGCCGTTGGTGAGGCAGGGCGTGAACTATTGCAGGGTTGCGTCTGAGAAGAGCATGCACATTTCCAGGGTGTGAATAAGAGATGAATGTTTATGGAAGGCCGCAGAGAGTCAAGGGATAAGGAGGCAGGGGTTACTTACTTAAGTTGTACGAAGGACATTATTGACTACTTGAAGGGTGGCAGGCTTGGCTGAGAGAGGTATTCACAATGTGGAGGACAGAGGTGACGGCATCACCTTCTAGAGGTTTGATGATGGATACTAGAAGCATGTTGTCTTCATAAGAGGTGGCCTTGAGAGAGCTCAGGATGTTGTTTGGGTCAGTGTGTGAGATGGGGTTGAATTAGGTCTATTTGGTGGGAAGGAAATGGTAGATGGCACATATTGTGCATTTGTAGTTGTGTTGCCGATGTTGGATCTGATTTTGTTGATTTTCTCATTGAAGAAAAGGTTGATGGTATTGCATTTGTCGACTGACTGAGGAGAGGACTGATGCAGAGTTTGATGGCCTTGAAGAGTGCATTGCTTCTGTAGGTTGCTTCGTTGATTATTTTCATGTAGTATGTATTAATTGCTGAGATGACCTGTGGGCTGCCTGTAGTTCTTTGAGAAGGGTACGGTTGTATTTGTGATATGAGCGTCTCCATTTCTTCTCCTGTCTTCTTGTGATGTGCTTCTTCTCATGTAATTTCCTGGTTGCAGCACAATGC